>APFE030016118.1:37756-63910 GCA_000404065.3 Pinus taeda | reverse complement strand
TATTTCAAATAGATATTACAAACAATTATTTTTGTTTTATTGATTTTTCTCTTAGGGAAATTAGGACAAGTAAATCACCATGAGGTTGTGAAGACTTAGTTTAATGAAATTATAAAAATAAGTTCCCAAAATATATTGGATTTACCAACCAACAATTGACATACAAAACAACAAAATTGAGCTTGCAACTTTTAAAAGACTTCATTTGCTAGAAATATAGAGAGTGTGCATATGGTTGCACTTAGCTAGAAAACATGTTTTGTGATGAACAGGCAGAGAAAGAGCAATTCCTTGCCTCAAACCATGTGTGCCTTAACCATATCCTTTGTCGCGAACATCCAAACCTCGAGCATAGCATTGGCCATGAGCACTGAAACCACGAGCACCCTGACAAAGATCAGTGTGACCATGACTGTGAGCAACCTAACCACAAGCACCATGGTCACGAGCGTCGTGATGACCATGTGTTCGACAACTGTATCTTTTTCTATGATGCCCCTCCCTACATAACTTAGAGCCTTAAGCTAAAGAAATGATGATAATTGAGCTCCATAGATGGGACACTTACATGCCAATTACTGTAGGGTGCAAGAATTCTTGACAGTAGCCTGAAGCCGTCACTGTCTGGCTACTAATGAAGAAAGTAAACTTCCAATATTAGGTATTATGCCTGAAGAGGGTGAATTCCCTTGTGATTTGGAGACTTCCACCTATTGTGTCTGATAGATGAAAAGGAGACAAAAGATCCTAGGTGAGAGACGAACCAGTAGGTTAAGCTATCCGGCCATCTTGATTCCCACAATGTTCATGCAAATGCAACAGTGTGTTGAAGGAAAAATAAGAGGTGTAGTGAGATGCATACACACCAACTTTGAGAAAACCAGAGAAGGACTAAGGAGGGGCCAACAAATGTAAACATAACTAAAATGGAAAATGACGACATGATAATTAAGGGTCAACATATCCTGCAAAGGAGAGGGATAAACAATACAAATTTGTTGTAACCATTGCTGATCCAAATATGGAAGCTTCCATGCTCTATCGTAGCCTCCTTCTCGCACTTCAAGTTTCCAATCCATGCCATTATAGTTGGCCATAGTTTACCTATAATTTAAAGTAAGGCAAGTGTACATGTCCATTGAATCCATTAATGCCCATGGTGTGTGAAGAGATATCAAACTATACCTGTGCATTCAAATACGCATGTGACTAGGCAGGTGGTTGGAACCACCATTCAAGATGATCATTGGTATGACATTTAGCTTATACTTGCACCAGCTGTGGGGGGGGAATTTGACATAAATTATTATCATAGATTGCGATGAGATGAAGTATTGTGTAAATTAAAAGGTCCAAAGTTCAAATACCCTCTAGTAATTTGTTCAATGGAGAGAAAGACTATTGAAATTGACTTTATGTCATGTGAATACAAAGCTAACTCAATTGCCAATTTCTACAATGTGTTTATATATATACACACATACATATAAATATGCAATAAATAATATTAAAAAAATACAAATTAAAAATCATTTATAATAATTAAATTTATAAATTATCATTTCTTGACTTTAAAATATAAACATTCTATTTAAAATAGCCTAATTTGATGCAAGTGAGAGTTAAATCTATAAATTTAAACCATAACACAAATTTAAACATAATTGTAAAAATTTACTTAGTAAACAAAAAAATGCGTGCAAGTGACATATAAAAACATAAATAATAAATAAAAACCTTAAAAACATATATAATTATAATTTAAATTTTTTAATTTATTATTTGAAAAAATATAATATATCTAATAATCTATTTTTCATAATTTATTTTTTAATTTCATAAATAATACAAATAACTTCTTAAAAAATTAAAATTGCATGTTATTAATCATCATACCTAGTAGTCATATGAAAAATGAATGGTAGATTATATCGCATATATTTGGATGATACCTTGAAAATTCACGAGCTATAAAGATATCACGGTTTCCAATATAGTTAAAGATATTCTCTGAACCGAGATCGTCATTGGAAATGGTCGGTCTTGCGGAAAAAAATTGCAGGTTCACTGGGGATTGGAGACATCTAGGGTTACCGGAATGACGAGTGTGACAATTAACATTGTAAATGCCATTATCCATGGCAGCCCACCGCCTGACAACTATGTCTCGTGGCTATTCACATTTGTCTAGCAGCTAGTAGGGTAGTTATTAAGTTAGGTTATGATTGGTTTAATAATGAATAATGGACTTGCTACTTTTTTTCCAGATGTTAATTGAATTATTATTGAGTAAGAAGTAGTTGTTTAAAAAGGTGGAAAAACTAAATTATAAGAATTGTATTTTGGTGGGAAGAATAATTGTTGTATTAAATTTAGGTTGTTTAGTGTATTTGTGTTATGTTAGTAATTGTTACATTAAATTTAAGTTATTTAGTGTATTTCTGTGAAATTAATAATAATAAATATTTGTAAATTATTAAAAAAAGAAATATTAATACTAAATTGTAATTTCAATTAGAACCAAGTAGAAACACTTGAAATAAGATAACTTGAGAGGTTTCCAAATTTTTGTTTTTGGGAGGACATTTTTTATCCATTAACAAATTTTGGGAAATTACATATCACTACTGCTTTGTAGGGCCATTGACGGTAATCTTCACTCCCTTGTTCACAGTAAAACAAAATGGGGTTGCATGCCTGGTCAAAACATAGTATTTAATCTGGGTAGAATTAAAGAGCAACAGGGTTTGAATATGATGTCCTGAGCTTTACCCGCATAAACAAGTATTGGGCGAGATAATATATCTCACTGGCTAGTGTTAGATTTGATCACCGAATCGGATATATATAAACTCTCTAAACTTTTATGTAAGATTCACTTTGTTTCCCATCCATTTCTTGGGTCACAGAAAAACCCTTTCTAAGTATAACAATTCTCATCAATTTTTGATGCACTGCACAGATACAAGTATAATTCATCAGCTCTACAAAAATTCAAATCAAGCAGTTCACTTTCCAAACTTTTCCCTCGAGAGACTAGGACATAACCCATCTAACATAATATTGGATTTGCCGTAGTATGCGAGCCCAGTATAACAATCAGATATTGAAATTTTCAAAATGGCAACTCAATTTGAGAACATATACAGGAGGTGCAAAACAGTGTGTCCAATGAAATGAAAAATAAAGCTCCTTAAATTTCGAAGTATATTAAGTATGAACATCAATGGAGAAATTATAAAACTGAAAAAGAGATTGTATTAATAATGGAAAAGATCAACATATATTAAAACTTAAAAATAAAGTTTCTGGACCATAAGGTAACAATGCAATAAATCAGCTCGATTATTTTACAGTCTCGCAATGTGAATTAAGAACTCTATGGGAAAGATTTTCGTACATAAAATTGATTCTTATTGGATAACTTTTTTAAAAATTTGAATACTTTGAGAGAATCCTTTGAAAGTTCTAAAACAAACAGACTCACTTTGCTTTTCTGATTAAAAATATACATAGGTTAGAAATCGCAAGGAATGTATCATCGTCTAATATGTAAATAATCAATTAATGTTTACATTTCTAGAGATTTCATCTGTTTCTGTCCATGATAAATCTAGAATTAATATAAATTTAGGTTAATTACAAAACCATATAATTACTTGAATTAAATAATTACTATCTTTGATAAGAATGAAAAAACAAATTAACAACAAACCCATACTATCTTGAGCTCCATTTTCTTCGGCCAATCTTCAAATGTTAAAAGTATCACAGTCATCATATCATATTTTAGTACGTTGAGAACATATTAAATGCTTGTAGCATACATAATTTAACTCTAGTCAAGCGAGTCCTTGACTGGCATGATATTCACAAAGGACCATCACTGTAAAATACTTTCCGCGTTCAGAAAGGTAAAGTAACGAAAAAAATCTTATAACATTATGTAAAATGAAGCAGCAAAATCAGCCAACATGGACACTTTCATAAAGAGATTTTGTGATCAGACACTTTGACACGGAAACTTTAACGGAAACTAATGATGATAATGATTTTCAAAGCATAGTTTTATTCGATGTTTTTGTTTTTCTAATTTAGTGATAAAAAATTTCTATGGATTGTATTTTTTTGGTTAATTAAAAAGTGTTTTTGAATATATAAATAGATAGAGTGTTTTAATAAATTTTGTAGATTATATAGCTTAAACTTCTTACGAAATTTACCAAAACCCAAAAAAATGCATTAAAATGTAAAAATCATGTACGCCGTGGGCTTCTAACTGTTTGAGTTTGTTTTACTAAATTGTTTATGATCAAATTTATTTTTTTTAACACTTATCACAGTGGACCTGTAGCTTGCACAGTTCTCTCTGCTCACTTAGGCTTAGTTGAGATTTGTAACTGTGTCAACATAAAACTATTTTGTATCCCGCATTTTGCTAAAACCTTTAACAAAGTATCGCTTTGGCTCAGAGGCCAACTTTGTTAATCCACTGGCCAAATACAATGTGAAACAACTTCCCCTTAGACGTTATATTTAACAGATGCAGACTTCCAAAAAAAAAATATAGCCAATCTTCGTTTGTTGCGTATTTAAAAAGGTCCGTTAGTATAAATCACCCCTTTGTCACTTATATAGTAAAAATCACACCTTGGTAACTTATATAAAGATTCATACAACCTTGGATTTCCACAGCTTTAAGCATGTAATGTGATGAAATCTAGATGGAATAGAACTTATCAAGCCGGCATCAAAATTATTATTAGCTATCTTTATCGACTAAAAGTTTCTTTGAAATATCTGGAATTGGCCCTAGTTCACTTTTGCAAAACGAAAATCACAGTAAGCTAGCTTGCTTTCTGGATACAGTCCCCACTACTGGAATCAGGACATGAGAATTCATACTCCAAGACAAAACATTCAAAACTCAAAATTTACCCTAAAAGGCTAAAGGCAAAAACCAACATGGGATTGCTTTGTTAAGCCTTTGAACTCTTGGTTTAATTTTAAGACTACTTCTTGGGCATACTTAATTGAGTTCTCAATTTAAATTCTGAGTTGCAGTCCAGGCAAGGAGCAAACCCACCAGGAATTGCATGTAAATGAGGGAGCCAAAAATAATTACACTATATGGACAGATTGTAGAACCATTATCCACGTCTTCTATTAAAAATTAAAAAACTATGATAGCATGAAGTTTCTATGACATTCCAGGTCCATATTTTCCGTGGCAGTGTGTCCCTCTGAAGCTTATCGTACATACATGTTCATTTTCATTTTGCTCAAGGAGCGTGTTATGATAATTCACCATAGAAGGCAAAACACTTTCCTAATCATTTACCATCTCCCACAACAAGCCCTTCCACTTGCCAAACATTTCCTCAGTAATTAAACACGCAGCTCCTCGCATCTTCAAGTCTTCTTCCAGTACTTCTGCAATTTTGCAGTGCACCTTTACCCTCTTTGTTCTGATAGTTTTGGCATGGGCTGAAATAGGTTGCATACCCCTATACCAATTGATTTCCCCAACACAGCCTCTACATGTTGGGCAATGCCACTGCCTTTCCGGATCATTCACTTCTTCAAGACTCAACCTATTCAAGGATTCAAAAAAATTAACCATTTATTCTTCTTCCGAGGCTCATGGCTAGCATCACTCCCTTCAGAATCGAAGTCATCAAGGTCCATGAAGTACTCATCGCTGTCAAGATTATCAATCTTTGCATCGCCATCACTGGACTGATAGACAGCTCTGCCATTTTGATGCAACGGATCCCTTGATTGCTCAAAAGGAAGAAGTTTAGATAACATCTTACTTCTCAGTTCAAAACTCTTTTCATCAACATTTACACTCCCATGTCCAACAACTTTCCCAGTGTTGGAGGTACAACACACCTACATGCGGACACTTAGTTAGAGCATGGGACTGCATGCAAGATTCCATGATTTACTCCCTGATTTGCTCCTTCTTTAACTCTGCAACTCGCTAGTTCTTCTGCATGATTTACTCCCTGATTTGCTCATTCTTTAACTCCGCAACTGGCTAGTTCTTTTGCATGATTTACTCCCTGATTTGCTCCTTCTTTAACTCCGCAATTGGCTAGTTCTTCTGCATGATTTACTCCCTGATTTGATCCTCCTTTCACTCTGCAACTCGCTAGTTCTCTCCGGAACTTGTTGTAGGTGTTGAGTCCTCTCATTGATCACCACTATGGTGCATTACCTTGGGATCTTCACTGAATGATGCTATATCATGAGCATTGTAACCTATTTTCTAATGAATCATTCTTTTTTTCTTTCGATTTTCTTTCACTGTTTTTGCTCTGCAAAGCTGTGTGTTCAACCTTTACTAGCTAGATTCATCTGTGCAGGTTTTCTAACACATTTAAATGGTATCAGAGCCCACAGGTTGCTAGATAAAAGGCGCACCAATACTTTATTTTGCAAGTATTACAGATTGGAGATCGAAGATCGACAGAAAAATGGAGTTTCCCAAAGCATCGATCCTAACACCATACAACTATCACGAATGGAAGGACCAAATGGCTTGATACCTTCGTCAAAAAGGGTTGTACAGGATTACCATGGCTGCAGAAGTGGAACCCACTTCAGCCATAGAGAAATCCAAGTACCTCAACTGTAGGGATGAGGCCCACAGATCCATATGCATGTGCATCTCCTCAGAGTTGCAGTTTCATCTATCTGCCTGCAATACTCCCAATGAGATTTGGAAAAAGGTTGAAGAACTCTACAGGAAATAGGATGAGATGAAAGGTCATCTACTCGAAGTGGAGCTGCTGCCATTGGATCCATGGAACTATGACAAAATTCAAGACTTCTTCACCAAATATAATGATCTATTGCTACAACTCAAGGGTTGTGGAATTGACAAATCCAAGGAGGAGAGTCGCCAAGTTCTCTCTATTATGTCAAAGCTCAGACTGGAATACTCCTTCTTTGTGTCTACATTGCATTCAGTAAGGCTCGCAACAGGTAAATCCTACACTATGCCTTCTCTCAAAGATTTCACGGAGTCCCTTACTTTTGAGCAAGATAAACTCATTGGCATGGGGAAAATAAAACCTCCAAAAGCGCATGCACTTGCTGTGCATGATGGAAGCCACAATAAAAATCATAGATTTGATTCAAATCAAAAAAATTAGCAGCAAAAAGACAAGGGAAAAGTGCATTCCCATCCAAAGAATGAAGGGTACACCAAGCCCTGCAATGACTCCTCCAGCTCTAGAAATGAGAAAGGAAAGAAAGGAGACAAATGCACCTACTGTCACTGAGGATTCCATCCAAAATCCTCCTGCATGAAGAAACAAATTGACCAGATGGCAGAAATCCTTCAGAAGCACAACCTTGGTGACCACATCCCTCAGGGCGCCAAGAAGAAAATAGAGGATCCACCTCACGGGAAAGGTAAAAATTTTCATGTTTTAGTTGCAATTAATTCTTCCCCTGATGCATGGATTATAGATTCTGGTGCATCACATCATATGGTTGCTACAAAGAAAGTCTATTCCTCTTTAGATGCATGCAAAGGACCTCCCATCCTCATGGGAGATGACTCACCTATTGAGGTCACCAGAAAAGGTAGAGTGGAACTTTTACACGGAAGCTTTGAAGATGTGCTTCATGTTCCAAAACTTTCAGTAGACTTACTTTTATTTTATCAGATCGCTCATTTCGGCACCAGAAAGAGAGTGGAATTCACTCCAGATGCAGTGAACATATATGACCTACATAGCAGCTCTAAAATTGCAACCGGTGAGGTAAATAATGGAGCCAGACTGTATACATTTTCTGAATCTATTGAATCTGAATCCTCCTTATTGCTTACACATGCTGATGATAGTAGTAGGCTTTGGCACGAGAGATTTGGTCACTTAAATTACAGGTATATGCAGCAGCTAAGAAAGCATGAGATGGTGGAAGGCTTGTCAAATATCAGTTTCTCCAAAGGAGTTTGTGAAGGGTGTGTCCTTGGCAAACATCCTAGAGAAACGTTTGACACCGACAAGACTCACAGAGCATTCTCTCCTCTAGATCTGATCCATAGTGATTTCATGGGGCTTTTCCTCATCCTTCCATCAATAAAGCAAGGTATGTGCTTATATTTATTGATAATTTCTCACGGTATACTTGGATGTATCTTCTTAGGGACAAATCTGAAGTTTTTGCGCACTTTGAAGATTTCAAAGCACTAGTTGAAACACAGTTAGAGAGAAAGATTAGAGCCCTCCGTATAGACAATGGGGGGGGGGAATATGTTAACACAACACTTGAGAACCTTTGCCTTGAGTCCGACATACAATTGCAGTACATAGTTCCATACACTCCGCAGCAGAATGGAGTTGCTAAGAGAAAGAACTGATCTCTCAAAGAGATGGCTTCCTGCATGTTGCATGCTAAGTCACTGCCTCATAAGCTATGGGATGAAGCACTTAATTGTGCTAACTACATCCAGAAGAGATCTCCTCATAGGTCTGTCAAGGATCATATCCCCTTTGAGGCTTGGAGCGGCACTAAGCCAGAGGTCACCCACTTCCGTGTTTTCGGCTCCCGAGCATGGGCCAGGATCCGCTTTGAAAAGAGGAAAGCTCTTGATCCACAGAGCATTGAGTGCATCTTTGTTGGGTACCCTGATGGTGTGAAGGTATACCGACTCCTAATTTCCTCTACGAACAAGCTCATCATTGAGCAAAGTGTCAAATTTGAGGAAAGTCTTTGGCATGCACCTCAATTGCTGCATGCAGACACCTTTTATCTACCTCATGTCCGAGACGATGACTCGGTACACTCAGATGCAGATACAGAGCATGCAGATGTCATGGTAGAGCATGCAGATGGAGAGACAGAGTCTTCAGATACAAATCCAGTGCATGCATATGATGATCCACATCCAAGCCCAGATCGGGTTTCCAGCAGTGAATCAACTTCCCTATCATAAATCAGAGAACAAGGAACTTACGTGAGATATATGCACAAGACCACTCAGCTGCTAGAAATGGTCTTGTGGGGGATAATTCTGATCCACGGAGGACTAGCTCAGATTTTATTGAGCCTCCTCTTGCCCTCACTGCCACTGAAGCAACGCCATCCTGGCATTGTCATTTGGTTCAGTCTTCTGATCTGCAGTCTTATGCTGAGCTGTTGGGCATCCATCTTGGGAGTCCGTCATGGAGGAGGAGTATAACTCCCTCCTTGAGAACCAGACCTGGGATCTGGTCCCCCTTCCTTTAGGAAGGAAACTTGTCCGATGCAAATGGGTCTACAGGACCAAGAGTGCTGCAGATGGGAAAATCACCAAACAGAAAGCTAGGCAATTAGCCAAAGGCTTCTAGCAAGTGCATGGCATTGATTATGATGAGACCTTTGCTCCAGTAGCAAAGATGGATTCCATATGCCTTGCACTTTCCATTGCGGCTGCCCAGGGGTGGGAAGTACATCAAATGGATGTGAATAATGCCTTTCTTCATGGAGACCTATCTGAGGAGATCTACATGGAACAGCCACATGGTTTCGTTCAGGATTCATCTTTGGTCTGCAGACGGAAGAAATCTCTCTACGGCCTTAAGCAGGCCCTGAGAGCTTAGTATGCGAAGATAGATTCTTTTCTCTTATCACAAAACTTTGAAAGATGTAAGTCTAATCCGAATGTTTACATGCTCAGGACACATGATTCTCTTCTTATCTTAGTTTTGTATGTGGATGATCTCCTCATCACTGACAGCTCGGCTTCAGCCATTACTGCAGTCAAAAGGGCCTTGCATGATAGGTTCTTGATGATGGACATGGGTCCATTACACTTCTTTCTTGGTCTTGAGATCAGCCAAGATGCCACATGCATCAAACTCTCTCAAGCTAAGTATGCACAGGATCTCCTCGAGAGATTTCACATGACTCACTGCAAGCCAGCACCGACTCCTTTTCTGTCTAGGGTCCACCTTGAGGATGGAGGTGACACTCCATTAGTTGACAGTACTCTCTACCAACAACTAGTGGGGAGCTTATTGTACCTCACCCACTCCAGACCAGATCTCTCATATGCAGTAGGGGCAGTTTCCAGATACATGCAGGAGCCGTATTAGCTACATTGGAATGCTGCCAAATGCATCCTCCAATATCTGCAGGGCACCATCACCTTCGGGATTCACTACGCAACAGACACTGCATTGAATCTCCTTGGCTTCATTGATTCTGATTGGGCAGGTGACAGCATTGATTGCAAGTCCACCTCCAGATATTCACTCAGTCTAGGGTCTGGCCCTATATGTTGGTCGAGCAAGAAGCAGGTTGCTATTGCTCTCTCTTAAGCCAAGGCCAAGTACAAAGGAGTAGTCAACATCACCATTCAGGCTCTGTGGCTACAACACTTCCTCACTGAGTTGGGCATCCAGTTCCACAAGCCCATTGTCATCTAGTGTGACAACCAGAGCACTCTCAAATTTTGCAGGGATCTAGTACAACGACAACGGATGAAGCACATAGAGATCCATATGCACTACATCAGAGACTTAGTACATGATTGAGTCATTGATTTGTAGTTCTGTACTTTAGCAGAACAGATGGCAAACATCTTCACCAAGACATTCACTGAGCATAAGTTTTGCTCTCTGCGCGATTGTCTTGGAGTGAAGGACACAGTTGCTTAGCAACTATCTTTTCTTCCTCTTTTCTTTTGATTACATTGTATTTAGAGGGGGGGTTTTTCCCACGAGGTTTTCCCTCTTTCCTCAATTTTAGTACAAGTTGTACTGTATTTTGGGTGACCTTTGGCCTTAGCTGCCAGGGCCCATTTTCTATTTTTCCCCATAATGGTGTTCAGGGGGGGTGTTGAAGGTACTACACACCTACATGTGGACACTTAGTTAGAGCATGGGACTACATGCAAGATTCCTTCTGCATGATTTACTCCCTGATTTGCTCCTTCTTTAACTCTGCAACTGGCTTGTTCTTCTGCATGATTTAGTCCCTGATTTGCTCCTTCTTTAACTCCGCAACTGGCTAGTTCTTCTACATGATTTACTCCCTGATTTGCTCCTCCTTTCACTCTGCAACTGGCTAGTTCTCTTCGGAACTTGTTGTAGGTGTTGGGTCCTCTCATTGATTACCTTGGGATCTTCACCCAATAATGCTATATCATGAGCATTGTAACCTATTTTCTAATGAATCATTATTTTGTTCTTTCGATTTTCTTTTAGTGTTTTTTCTTTGCAAAGTTGTGTGTTCGACCTTTACTAGCTAGATTCATTTGTGCAGGTTTTCTAACACATTTACACCTAGGAGCTAGTGATGCCATCGGAGAATTCAATCTTGTGTCGCTACCGCCATTGTGGCTTCCCCATTGCCAACCATTGGCCAACGGGGGAGAAAGTACAACATCCTGCATGCTCATCTTTCCAACAACAGACTTTGACCTTTCAGGCTTCCAACTATTCTTAACTTCATGGCCCTAGCCGCCAGCATTCCTGTCTATACTGGTCATATTTTCTTGATTTCCATTCCTCTGTTGAGTTGTCCATTACTCATTCCATCCTCTTTCCTTATAAACTTGAGCTTGACCACCACTAGGGTTTTCCAAGTGGTCAGGTTTCTCACCTTCCACATTGTGAGATCCTCTCCCCTTCCCAGCTTTGATTCCCAACTTGTCGAGGGCATAAGCACCATCCTTTGGTCGGGCCTAGCTCTTGCCTTTACGAGAGAAGGAAACTTCCTAGCCTTCCTCACTTTTCCGAGAAGATGAATCACCTCTCCACATTCTTATTACAACTTACCTCACAGAAACCCCAACCACCAAAAACTGCAAGTCCTCAAAATGAAAGAGAAAATTCTACCTTCTCTCTAGCACACACATATGCAAAGTTTTAAATAAGACGACATGCCCTGCAAACAAAAGGGCATGTAACTTTATCATTAATTATTAAAAAAACTAAAACTATACACAACTTACCAAGGGATTGTCTAAGCTTCAAAATGACCTCATCAGATGACTTAAAAACTAAGCCTAAGTGATAAATAAAAACTCAAGAATGTTCATATTGCCAATCAAATTTTCAAATTCAAGAGTTAAAGTGTTGAAAACAGAATAACAAGCTTGAGAAATCTATTGTTATCATATCAAGCTTCCCCTAAGAAGGATGTACATGTCTTGTGGCATGCAAGGGATATTGTAACATAAAGTGAGAGGTCACAAAAGTGCTACATTCAACTAATTGGAAATTTTGTTTGCGAATGCAACCCTTTTATTACCTAATCCAACTTTGAGTACCACTACTCAAGAAATGGGGACATGCAAAATGAGAGTGATTATAGAGCTTAACATCATTACATCCATCTTGAAAATTTCTCTACTTCAAAAGATATTAAACGGTCTTGCCCAAGGGCTACAAGAATGTGTCGCATACATGCCCATACCCCATCTGTTCAGAGAAGTATGACCATCAATGGAGCAATTATTAGAAATAAAAAAGAGATTGTATTAATAACATATATTAAAACTTCACCCCTGATCGAGGTGCATGCTTGAGGCAGGAGAGGACAATGGTTAGACATGGTAGTTATGATGTTTAAGGGAAGGGTACCACCCACTGCCACCCACATGCTCATGGTGATGGGTGCAGTGGCCTCCTGCATGCTACCTCACAAAAGAGATGGGAGAAGTGGTAGGCATGGCCAAGACAGAGAAGGAGGTGAGCTGGCTAAGGCATGATGGGTGATGCGACAGAGCAAGGTTGAATGGGATTATGAAAGAATTTGGTAAAGAGCGAGGCGTATAGTTGAGATTACAGGAGGACAGAGGAGCGAGGGTGCAAGTCTACGAAGCTACCAGCAATGGTCTCAACAAAGTGTTTCCAGGTATGTATCTTGGCCTTTCAAGCCCATTACTAGGTAACTATGTTAATTCATGGCTGAGGGGTGTAGGAGATTTCAGGGGAGGGAAATTGCGGGGATGATCAGGGAGACCAGTGTTAGTTGGGGGGGATGGTGATCATGTTTGGGCAAGAGACGAGAGCCATGAGAGAAAATCGTGGTTGGGATCTAGAGAACCCACCTGTGAGTGAGCGAGATAACTGGTATACCAATGAGGGTGGGGAGACTGAGGCTAAGAATGAGAGATGGCCACGGGAGGAGCAGAGAAGTGAGGAAGCTCTTCTGGGCAGAGGTGTGAGGCAGAAACACTGGGCATAGGTGCGAGGGAAGGTAACGCGATTGGGAGTGATGGTAACCCGACTCAATGGGCTAGCTGTGATAGTCATGAGTGTAAATTGGGTTTGGCACTGTAACAAAACCCCTATGAGTATTTAAGAGCATTGGAAAAACCATGGGGGTAGTGAGACTATCACAAGGCAGGCAAGAAAGAAAAGTGAGTGGTAGAAGAGTGGTGCAGCTACACCAGGCAGAGGAGAGGCAGTGCATCTTGGGGCAGAGGGGTACCTGGGCAGAGGCAATTGCAATGGGATGCACGAGCGGAGGAGAACCTGAATCAATCCAGAGAGGCATGAGACCACGTCCTGAGAGCTAATTCATTTCGTGTGTGAATAGGCACGGAACAAAGAAGAGATGGCTCGACCTGCACGTGAAAGAGGACACAACAGAAGGGCGAGAAAGTCGATTCGAGCAATAGACCTAAGCACTTCAGAACCTAAGCGTGGGAGGAAGCCTGTAGAACGCCTCATTGGCAAAGTGGTGGCATCATACAGGGAAGGAACGGATGCAGCCATCCGTAAGATTTTGGACGAATGGGAGGAGAAGATAAAATAGGAGCATGAGTTCAAAGAGGAGATGGAGAATTGGCAAGCTCTAATCCCATATCCCGGGAATACCAAGGGAAGACTCACCCAGTTTAAACAAACAATCTATCTTTACTTGCTCATGAAGAGCCTTATGGGGAAGGCAATGGAGCAAATGTCAGTGGGGATGGCTATGACCCTCTAGGACATGCCCAGTTACAAAAAAGACTTGTAGACAATCCAATTTTAGTTGTGTAGGCAAGAATTCACCTTGACCAAATCCAAAGGCACATCCCTTGCATTATTGAGCTTGTGGATATGCATGGCGACTCAGCGAAAGACCCGACTCTGGTGGAGTCTGCCTCAGAAGAACAACAGGATTAGTCAGTTTCTTCAATGTTTTTTTGTTTCTTTCAGGTAGCATTTGCTTTTATTGTTGCATGCTTATGATAAATAGACACATAGACTCTTATCATGATACTGATACGTATATAGCTTGGTTAGATCAACCGATACTATATTGTTTCTGGATATCTTATAATGAGAATAGGTGGCCAACAAACTTGGTTTCCCACTGGGCAAGTTGAGGCCACCTATCTCATATCTGTGGTGTAAACTTGTGTTTTATAAATAGAAAAAAAGGTCCTGCCAAGCTTAACAAAAAAAAACAAAACATATATTAAAACTTCAAAATAAAAATTCCGTACATAAAATTGATTCCTATTGGATAAAATTTTAAAATTTTGAATACCTTAAGAGAATCTTTTCAAAGTTCTAAAACAAACACACTCAGTTTGCTTCTGTGATAAAAAATATACTTAACTTAGAAGTCCTACATATAATTTTGTTTCTAGAGTTTATGTTCTCTTTTTCACCAAAGAGAAAGGATCTCATGAAAATCTTATGAATATGATTCATACCAAAACTTCTTGTGGTGCCTTCTTACACATGACACATTAGTTGTAGTAATTGCAACCATCACACCATTTTTGTGTGCAACCTCGCATGCTTGGGAAATATCATCTATTTTCTAAACAAACTCCGATAAGAAAATCTCCACTACCAAAATTCTTGATTTGGAAATCAAATCAGATAAGGATGAATCGAAATTTATGATGGAGGGCATGCCTTGTAAACAAAGGGGCATGTAACTTTATCATTAATTATTAAAATAGCTAAAAATATACACAATTTACGAAGGCCATTATCTGAGATTCAAAATGAGCTCATCAGATGAGTTAATAGTCGAGCTTGAGTGATAAAGAAAAACTCAAGAGAATGTTTATATTTCCAGTCAATTTTTCAAATCAAGTCCAGGGATGAAGTGTTGAAAACGAAATAACAAGCTTGAGAAAGCTATTGATATCATATAAATCTCCCCTTGAGAAGGATGTACATGTCTTACGGCATGCAGGAAAAACTATAGCATAAAGTGATAGAAGTGTTACATTAAACCAATTGGAAATTTTGAATACCACTACCCCTTTATTACCTAATCCAACTTTGAATACCACTACCAGCAAATGGGGACATGCAAAAAGAGAGTTATTGCAGAGCTTAACATCATTACATCCATCATTCAAATTTCCATGATTCAAAAGATATTAAAGGGTCTTGCCAAAGGGCTACAAGAATGTGTTAGATATATGCCCATATGTTCAGAGACACACAAGTAATGAAAGGAAAGTTGATCAGTCTACTGTTTAGGATACACTTCTCACTTCTAACTAAACTAAAGTTCATCTACCTACTTATCATTCTACAAACAAAATGAACCTGATTAGCTCATATTTGAAGAAACTATAATGTTAAATGAGGGGCTTATGTTTGATCTCCAAAATGGAAGAATTAGCTCAACACAATATTTGATCAACCCAAACCAAATGCCTAAGCTCATTTTGGATAAATTTCTTTTCAAAACCCCACGCAACTTTTAAACAAAGATTTCAAACCAAACGGTTCTTCATAAATGGATCAAAAACAAGTGAATTATCTCAACATGGTCAAGATCCATACTTTACGTTCTTCAACAAATGAAAAAGTTATCCAATCTCTTTGAAATTTTGTTAAACCCCACCCTCGTATTCCTCCAAGTTGTCTTCAGTTTGACATGATCCACATTTAGGAGCACATGAGAATGCAATCTCCTTATTAAGAGAAACACTAAGAGGGTCCATTAAAACCTCTTCCCAAGTTTAAGGATTTCAAGCTCAGTGATATATAATACGTCAAGTTGAACCTACGTAAGGTATCCTAAGTAGTCATAAGTTTATAGAGACAGTTTGCTGTGAAACTTAAGCCAAGGGTTCATGGATGTGGAAACAAAAGTGAAAAGACAAAACACCACCTTTCATCTTTTCATATGTTTTAGAGTCGAGACTGGAAATAGACTCTTCCAAAGCATGACAAAAAATAATTAAGTCGTCTAGTCATCAAGTTGTGAAAGGGAAAATGATTGGGACTACACATATCTGGGTTTCTATCCATCCTATTTGTACAAAACCCTAACATCTGAGAGTATATTTATTATAAACAAATAATTGCACATTGTTGCAAAGAAACGAGAGTTTTGCTGCATATAACCTTAAAGTGGTTAAATTAAACCAAACAATGGAGATACTAAATGGCTAATTTGCTATGGAATTGTAAGATTTGATATAATGAATCTCTAGTAGCTAGATCAAACAACGATAGTTCCTATGCGACTCAGGAATAAAGTAGGATACTCTTTCCCTATTCCAAACAGTAGCCACCTACAAGTTTTTTTTATAGAAATAAACTACAATCTACAAATAATACACACATAGGCATGTTTATAATTTAAGATGAACCCAAGCCGTGCTCAAATTGTGTAGGAAGCCTAGAAGTTTAAAAGAAAAATGACATAAATGAAACCATCGCTATTTGATGAAGTTGATCATGAAGAATCATGTGCATTGGTACAGTTTCATCTCTATTGCAGATATTCCTACATTTAGAAATGCCAAGACAGTGAGAAAGTATATTCGCATTATACATGCGAGAGAATTTTTATGTACATTTCTTAACAGTAAGGACCCAATTATGGCAAATGCAAGTAGAACAAAATTATGGCATGACATGCTTGAATGGAATCAGTTGATTTCATGGCCATAAAAAGAAATGGAAGACCACTAGAGAAACAAAATAGAATGTCAAGTATATAATGCCAGTCTACCTTGTAGGTAATTAGTATTTGCAATCAGCCATCACTGCTCATATGTGGACCAGTCTTCATAATAATGTAATATGTGGCAAGATGGCTGCTTGTACTTGGCTCTATACAGAGAAGCATCAGAAATCATGATGTAACCACTTTGGTTTAATTTTCTTTGCATTGAAAAAATGATCTAAATATTATAGAGAAGTAGCCAAAATCTAGACATAAACACTTTGATTTGGTTCTCCTCCCATCGAAAAAAATTATGTAAATAGAAGGTAGCATTCATAGTGGGCATACGCCTGTAGTGAGTGAATATAAAAGTATATGTAGAGGTAAATCTTGTACACCCAAACTTATATACTAGTGGTTATTTGGGGAGGTACTCTTGTAATGTATAAGGAGTTACACAAGGTTTATCATGTTATTTTGTGTTTGGTCCATAACAATAAACCAATATTAACATTCTAATAATTACTCAAAAGTACATGGGCTTAAATTCAATCTCAAATAAGCATACACAAGTGTAACGAGTCTAAAAAAACAGACAAAAAACACCATTAAGTTCAGCTAGTGGAGTACTATGTAATCTTATAGGTGAAAAGAAAATACATGTTTATAAATTTTTACAAATATCTAAACAATTGTATTCATTAAATTGGCTATAGCTTGTAATTAGGAAAAAATTAATTCATTTTTGACATACAAAAATCACTAAAGGCAGCGACTAACTGATGCATTTGAAGCCCAAAACCAAAATCTTGTAGCAACATACATCCCACATGGAATTAAAAATTAAATTATTGATCCAACATTAAAACCCTCACCATTCAGCTGATAGAAATCAAGATGAAAAAAATATTTTCAACATAGACATCAATTGCTGCTCTTAACAATTAAGAAGTAAAATTGATCAGTACAATCTATACGTGTCGAAACAATATCTTGATAAACATTTTTCATTGGCCCTCTTCAATACTACTCTTAACCCAACTAAAGAAATAATGTTTCAGAGAGCCCACAAAAAATTACATCCAATAAAATCCTCCCAACATAGAAACATGCCTCCACAGATGACTAATGAGCATAAGTTCAATTCCAAATGGCCTAAATCCCTGTGGTTTGTTATCATTAGCCCTCGAATCCCTTATGTGCAACAAAAATTAAAAATACACACCCGATTTTGATCACGTCCTCTGAGCGTCCACCCTAAGTCCTCTCACATTGAAAACGTGGTCATATGGGTACTTAAGTATTGACGTGGCATAACTCCTCTAAACTCCTCGGTTTACATAGGCCCCAGCCGGAATCATCCTCGCCACACTGGCATGGTTTCAACTGAGGCTCAATCGGCCCAGCGAGCGCCTGCCATTAGCCAGCACAACGGACAATCCTGAGACCCCATGTTCCCACAATGCCCACAATTCCCTCCAATGATGCATACTACCCACCTCTGGAATTTCCTTGCAGCGGAAGGAATCTTCACTGCTACTCTAGTTTTCAATTTGAAATCACGCACCAGTACATAGAATCATTGCGCCTTCGAGAAAACTTCGGGGTTTGAGGTATTTCAAATGTAGGAGATACAAAGTAAAATCATGGAACCAAATGTTCACTCCATTAAACAGTTAATTTTGCATCATGGGAGTGATTGGTCAGAGTAAAGAGTAAAATTCGACTATAGATACCCTGTCGAAAGAGGAAATAAAAAATGAGCGAATAAATGAAACTTGAGGGAATAAACGCTGATGGGATCTTGAAAAAGGATAGATGTCAGACCCATAGAAATAGAAATAGAAAAAGGTAGACAAAGCTTGGCCTCACCATTTTCAAGAAAAAACGCCTATCAACCTAAATATTTATTCTCATAAAAACTATTATTTTATCTACTTAATAACATATTATTTTTTATTTCACCATTATTAACTTTGACTTTAACTTTGACAGTAACATATGAAAACAGTTAAAATGTCATAATATGTTGCTGCTTCTCAGCCGAATTTGACTCTTGTAGCCATAGGTTTAGATAATCTATTGCGTGCAATATAGAACTAACCACATGAAGCATGTGATGTATGCAACTACATGAAATGTTTTAATTTGAGTGTGGTTTATGGAGAGATGCAGATATTGGTGACCGCTAACTGCTATGTTTTTGTGGCAATAGTATTTCAGGCATTGCTCTTTTCTTTGTCGTAATGATGGGTTTAGCTCTTAGGGTATGGAGGATAATTAAATCAGTGACGTTATTTTCACAAAAAAATATAGAGGAGAATTGGACCAAAGACTTTTAATTGGGAGATGCTGTAAAAACTAGAGCTTAAGAAAATAAGATAAAATGATAAAATCAGAATAGATGACAATTAAGATGAAAATGATGGCAAACTTACAGATAAATAGATGAATATTTATGAGTGAAATTTACAAGACAATCAAAATAAAGATGACTTCAGACTTACAAATAGATACTCTGGTCCTGAATCTTAAGTAACACACAAAAGCTTTCATATAGATATTCATGTCCTAAGTCTAAAATAAATCCAAATTTATGTTTATTGTAAATTTAAAAAATTCATGAGCCGAAGAGCCCACTTCTGCTTCCCTGATGATTGACTGAACCAAACTGCTGTTTTATCGCCTGACTTGCTGCTCCACGTGCTGCTTCACTGATGATTGACTGAACCAAACCAGCTCTTTTATGGCCAGATGTGCTGGGACCCACGGATGCAACTCGCTGAATACCATGCTCTGAGAGTCCAAAAATGTCATTTTTAGCGCAGCTCGGATCCACGTAAACCTTACACGCCACCTCCTCGCACCGATATCTCCAACCACCGCAACGGATGTAACCATCGCAGGCGCTGCAAGTGTATGCTTTCCCCTTTAAATCACCCGTCACAATTTTGAGTTTGTGATTTGCGTGCCCACCGTAGTCGAGTATTTTAGGAAGCGCCAGACACAAGGGATGGAGCCTTCTGTTATGCCTTTCAGTTTCGAACACAAAACCTTTCATCACCTCGTAGCAGGCACTGCACTGATGCCTTAGAAACGTCTTGGAACGAAACTTGATGATCACGTCTTTGCGATACGGGTGTTGGATGGCATCTGGGAGAGCGGCGCAGACTTCGTGCAGAGTGAAATTCTTACACTTAGAACCAGAAGAAATATTACACTTGTAACCCCTGTTGGCTCCGTATTCTTTGCAGCCGCTGCATGTGTACGCCGGAAGACCCTCAAACAGCAAGAGTTCATGCTTATGGCGGGTGGCGTTAAACAATACTTGCTGTTCATCATCTCTGGCTGTTGGATTTGGATTCGGCTCCGCCATGAAGGAGGCGCAGTCTCAATTAACGACAGACCTATTCTCCCTCTCACTAAATGCGAAGGTGGACGATATTGGGATCGCTGGGCCAGAATTATGGCTGCATCGGCTTATATCTATATAAATTGGGGGAAGAGCAGCTTTCAACGCTGGTGCTATATCGCCGATATCTCAGGACTTATACCCAACGTAGGTTAGTGTTCATAGGTGTGGAGAAATCTATAGAATTGATAGAAATTTAAGAGATAGCACAGCTGAAGGACAATAATTGATAGAAAGTACTAAAGTTAGTAGTGCGTATCAAAACAGGCCACTTAGGGTTGGTCTTTAGTAGGGTTTAGTTGATTTTTTTAAACACCATGCACCATGCAACTTTTTAAAAACCACCATGGTGCATGCAACCTTTTAAACACCATGGTGCATGGTGCATGCAACCTTTAAACACCATGGTGCATGCAACCTTTTAAACAACCTTTTAAACACCATGCAACCTCACGAGTACATCACAGGTGACGCAAATATCAAATATTTTATGAGAGAGCTTCGGAACAGTTTCATATCATTTTGACTTTGAGAACATTGATGTGGTCTTTTCCTAGTGCATGATCCTCACCCTGTAATATCAAATATTTTATGGGAGAGTTTCGGACAGTTTCATATTGAGAACATTGATGTGTGACGTGTTTAATGCAAATGTCTTGAACATTGCCGTATTTATTCATCCCCATCATTAACTTGAACTGACAGATATCAATCCTTGCACGCATGGTGAAGGCCCCACATGAGGTACACTTAGGCTTACGCACTAAAACGTACTAAACACGCAAATATCAAATATTTTATGGGACAGTTTCGGGTTTCATATTGCACATTAAAGGGGGATATGATGGTTTCGATGAATTGTTTTGTTTGGCTTTACTTGCGCTCCAAGTATTTATTTTAATTTTATTTTTATTTTTTTTTAAATGTGGATTTTTTTTTATATTATTTGGAAACCTTGCAACTTGTTTTTTAGAATAGGGGATAGTCTTTGAAAAAAATTGATGGATTTTTTTTTAATATTTTTTAAAATGTGTGATGGTAAATTGGAATATTTATAATACATTTGAATGGTGTTAATAACATTTGATATTGATTTCTTATTTTAATGAATTTGTACAAATTTATAACACTTATGATATATTTAATATTTTTGAATTGTGTTAATTTATAATTATATAATTGATAGTTGTAAAGTAGCATAGTTTTTTTCTTTATTGCTAATTAAATGATTAAGATAGTGTAGGGTCTGTGTTTTGTTGTTATTTAAGAATATTTTGATTTCACAATTGTTTATGCAATTTATCATTATTCGTATATTCGCACATGCTTTATCTACACTTTCGTACTTCGCACTCTGCGGAATGAAAGCCACCTCCGCACTCCGCACAATGAAAGCTTCCTCTGCACCTTTGAGGGAACATAATAGAACAACTAAGAAAAAGTAGAATCATGACAAATTGAGACCTTTTATGGAAGGCATCGATGGCTGGTGGCGAACTTGCACATTAAGCTTTTAGCACAGTTGCAGTCATGCAGAGGTGGCTTTATGTTTCTTTTGGTATTTATTTATTAATTTTCACACAATTAATGTGAGAAGTGCGAGAGAAAGGGTATGTGGAGGAGTTTGTGTGCCTTGCTCCACACACGCTTTCTCCTCCACTCCCTTTCTCCATACACCAAAATATAGCTTCTATAAAGAATCAAAATGCAATCCCAAATTAATGCTCCAGAGTGAAGTCGTTAAAGATCATGAAATCCAAAGCCATCGGTGCATAAGCATTGTTTGTGAAGATCTCTTTCCAAAAACAATGAAGTGTCAAACAATTGGTTTTAACATGCTACTAATGCAATAATTGTTCAAACTGCTCTTTTATTACATTTTCGTTGAAAGATATTTTTAATTTATAGTTTCATTAGAGCTATCGATATGTTGGCACGATTAAGACCGTGTCAGGTTCGTGCTTTATCATTATTTGAGAACACTCTGCCTCTACAATTGTCGTTATTCTCGTCTCTGCACACTTCTTCCATACATCTCCGCCTTGCAAATGATTTCTTCTGCACATGTACTACTTCGCACAATTGTTTCCCGCATTTGTTATCGGTATGTCAATGCCAATCATAGAAATGAAAATATTTTAACTTTCTATGTAGTCATGTGCTCATGTATTTTGATTAATCCTTCCTGAGGTTAATTTATTAAATCATAATTGTATGCATTTGGTGTGATATCTTTTGTTATTTCTTTTTTCCACGCAATTATGTGAGGAGAGTGGAGGAAAGGGAATGCAAAGGAGTTTGTGTTCCTTGCTCTGGACGCGAATTCCCCGCACACACTTTATCCTGCACTCCCTTTCTTCGCACACCAAAATAGAGCTTTTGAGAAGAATCAAAATGCAATCCCAATGTAACCGCCTCCTCCCACATTTACCCACTTTCACCAGTTTGCCCAAGGTAAACATGAGCTGAGGCTCACTATGATGTGACTCAACCTCCTATATGATCTTAAGGAAATGGAGTCAACAACTTAAGACCTTACTAACTTCCCTCAAGTGTTACAGGACCTCCAAGAGCTACCCAACCCCTTCAAGTGTCCAACCCCTAAGCTAACTCTCTGTTTCATTGACTTAGAGCCCCAATCGCTCCTTGACAAGGCTTCCGAGCGACTGTAAGCCTCTAGCCGCTCCCATAGGCCTGCTACCTAGCGACTATGGACTTTTCCAGTCAATTCTATGCCATCGACCCCAAATTCTAAGCCACTTTTTAAGGGCTAGGACTTAGGCCTCTACCCAAAACTCAGTGAAACTTCCAGAAATGATAAATAACATAGAAACAAAGCTTTTAAACCAAAACTTGAGCAAGGACTTGACCTGACCCCTCCCAACTAGGAGAGGCATTCCATCAAACACATGGTGAACATACAACCTACATGTCCTGAATGCAAATCTGAACATAGTGATCTAAAACTTATCTGAGGTTTAACAAGAAGGACCAATGCCTTTTCACAATAGCTGTCATAACACCATTTAAGCCACCCATTCATTAACCAAACATTCATTAATTAAAATGTGATAAAATCCAAACTTAAATATGTCATATTATAACCATGCTTATAACTAGCATATAACTAGATAGATAACAATGATAGAACAACCATTAAAGCCACATAATAACAAGTATAATTACTCATCAAATACAAGAGGGACTTATCTCTTATGGAGTCGTCTATGGAGGCGGAGGAATTGCCCGGACGACCAAAAGTGGCTGGAATTCGGGAAAAAAAAATTCAAAAAAACTTGTAGATGCAGTGTCTGAATCATTTTTTTGATGTTGGAAATGGATTCAACACCATTAAAAATCTCTAAGGCACCTAAAATTATGGAATTTGACAATTTTTACTTGGATTTACAGAAATCCCTGCTGATTTTTTTCAAAAATATGACTGGAATTTCGATAACTTTAAGGGAAAGAAAGTATAATTGTTAGACTACGACATCTCTTATTAACCATATGAAAAATCCAACAAAGTCAGGGACTTCCTGCATGTACCACCCAACCATAGATTGGGTTGAACCAAATCTTTCTTTCAACCAATCACCCTTGTGCCATATTCTAAGCATGAATGTTAAATCTCATGGGATAAACCAATCCATAAACAACCAAGGGAAGACAGAGGTTTAACCACCTCCACCCTCACCATACTGTGATCTCACCTAAACCAATCTTGAGGTCACAAAACCAAACTGAGCTTGGATCCCTCAAAATTCCTTCACCATCCCTTGAAGAATTTTCATGTCTCCACCCACCTATTGAGGGATTCCCATAGAAAACCATCTCTAGCCAAACCCTTGGGATTTTCTTGATACCACCTCACCTGGATCCAAAACCTTCCGACAATCCAAAGCTCAACTAAGAAATAATCCCATCATACCATGGTTATTCGGAAATGGAAAGAAAATTAGGCTAAAACCATTATCGAAACCCGGAAAAACCCATGTCAATGACAATAAATAAACCAAATACACACATGCATATACCATGCATGCCAAAACCAACTAGGAAAGCATACATGCAACCTATTACATGCAAGTGTTCCCATTGAAGCTGCTTGATCAAACCTTTCCTTCCTTGACCCTTGCTTTCCATTGTTTTCCTTGTCCTTCCTTTAATTTCCTTTTCCTTCCTTTGCTTTCTTGATTTCCTTCTCCTCTTGGTGCTCTTCTCCTCTCTGAGACTAATTCCAAAACTTAAGTGACAAAAGGCCCCAAACTAATGCTCTGATGCTTTGATGTCTTTTTATTATTGATGGCTCTAATTTCTTCATTTTACTTAATTTTCCTTCAATTTCCTCCTCACATGCAACCTTTGGCCTTTCACCTCCCTTTTCTCCTATTTTTCTTTATTTTCATAAATAAAATACCAATAATGTCTTTTTTCCTTTTCAAATTCTTTGTCGTTTCCTTTTCCATCAAAATGAATAAATAAATTAATTTTATAATAATATTCATTAATTCTCTTAAACATATAACTCACCAATATGTCATATACAATAATATTTTACCCAACATTAAAAAATGTTAAAAAAAACACATTCAAAATAAACAAATGAAATTAACTTTATATTAATATTCATTAATCTTTCGTAAACATATAACTCGCCAATATATCATATACAATAATATTTTACCTAATAAAAACATGTTTAAAAAAAAAACACATTCAAAATGAATAAATTAAATTAAGTTTATATTAATATTCATTAATCCTCGCTAAACATATACATTCATTTGCATAATGACCATACTTCTTACAGTAATGACATTTGACTTGAGATTTATCATACCTTTGACCTTGTGCTTTATTTTGGCTCGGGGCTTGACTTGGATTTTATTTGCTGCCCCTTCCACTTGAGCTTGAAGGGTTTCTTCTTCCACCTCGGTGTGGGCTTCTTCCTCCTCTGCATGGGCTTCTTCCTCTTCCTCTAGCATAATATCTTCCTCTACCTCTACCTTGACCAAATGAAACTTGTGTCTTGAAGGAATGCTCCAATTAGGAGCTTGTTTCTCTATTCAGATTATGTACATGAGAAATCAGCGATGCATGAAGCTCATCCACTGAGAATTGTGAGAGATCCTTTGTCTCTTCTATGGCCACAACAATGGCATCAAACCTTGATGGAAAACTTCTCAAAACTTTCTCAACTATCCTCCTTTCTTCAAGTGTCTCACCATGAGACGTGATTTGAGTAACCAACTCAATTACATGTGTAAAAAAAGAGTCCACATTCTCAGACTCTTTCATACAAAGTGTTTCAAGGTCTCTTCTCAACATTTGTAGTTTTGCTGTCTTGACTTTTGCCATGCCTTGGTAGGCTGTCTGGAGGGTGTTCCATGCTTGCGTGGACTTCGTTACTACTGCAACCCTTGGGAAAACACTTTCATGAACTGCTTAAAAAATGTAGAAAAGAGATTTTTCATCCTTCTTCATATTGTCCCTCAACAAATCCCTTTCTTCTTGAGACAAGGCATTGTATGCTGTTGCATCTCCCGGTTCTTGAAAACCATTCTCCACCAAATCCCAGATGTCTTTAGAAGAAAATAGGGCCTTCATTGTAATGGCCCAATAATCATAATTTTTGCCATTAAACTGAGGTATATGACTATTATTCAAGCTTGTGCTTGATGTTTCCATTTCTGAATGTAAAAAAACTTTCTACCTGCTGGTAAATAGGCTCCAAAGGAAAAACAATTTTCCCTCCAAACATTTTTTTTGACTCCTATTATTATCTAATTTTAAACTCACAGTTAAGCAAGACACCAAATTATATAATAATAGTTTATTTATTTTTAAATATTTTCCAAATTAATATATAT
>APFE030016118.1:0-33449 GCA_000404065.3 Pinus taeda | reverse complement strand
CCACCCCCACCCCGATCCACTAGAAGCTCCTCAAAAGAACACGAAATCAATCAAGAATCTCAAAAAAAAGGACCTGGTAGGAAATCAAGTAAACAACAAAGGAATGAAAATGCTCAAAAAGACATCGCCATGGGAACTTAAACACCCATAGAAACTTATATCTTGGGGAAAAATAGCAATGAAATAACACATAAGGAGCAAAGGGGACGATCATCCCTCCGAAACCCAAATACTCAATGATGAAAGTCATATCATGGAACTGTAGGGGACTAGGGCACCCCTCAAAAATTGCTGCCCTGAAAGATCTCACAGCTCATGAGAAGCCAGGAATTGTAATGATTCAGGAAACAAAGCAAAAACTGCAAGAGTTGACAAGAATTATAGAACAGCTCAGGCACTATGAGGGACAAATATGTGAAGCAAGAGGAGCTTCTGGCGGTATCACCACAATGTGGAACAAAAACACTTGGAAATGCACATCCAAAATTGTCAACCCATATTGGATCAAAGTCACTCTAGAAAAACAAGCAGAGGATAAACAAATAGTCATTTATAACATTTGTGCTCCGAACCATTTCAGAGACAAAGATCAGTGCTGGGCCACACTTCAGGAAGATATCCAAACGGAAAACAATAGAAATATCATATTTGGGGGAGATCTAAATCTTATATTACACTCCAATGAAAAAAGAGGAGGCGTTTTTACTCATGATCCTTACAGAACAAAGCTAGAAAATATCATGCAAGAGTGCGATTTAGTGGATCTCATTCCAAAAAATCGGAGGTACACATGGAACAACCGCAGGTTGGGCAGAGATAACATTCTGGAGCGCCTTGACAGAATTTTGGTAAACACTTCTTTCCTCTCTGTGTTTTCCATTGCTCATGCTGATATTCTGCCTTATTCAGCTTCCAATCACTACCCCATTAGCATTGTTCTTGAAGCACATTGTCTATTGGGGCCGTTGCCTTTTAAATATAATGCTCTTTGGCGTAGCAATCCTATTTTGGATCAGATTGTTCAAACAGCTTGGCATCATCATATAGAAGGATCTACGAGATTCATTTGGGAATGCAAGCTGAAGAATACAAAACACGCCCTAAAGGAATGGGTGAAGCAGCATTACAAAGAACCAGAAAATGTCAAAGATGAGTTAAAGAATAAAATGAAAGAAACTCACAGGAAAATTGAGGAAAATGGGCTGTCCCAAGAGGATAAAGCATTAGAAAGTGATATATATTATCAGCTGTACCGGGTTAATAGAGAAGAAGAGTATAAATGGAGAATTAAGTCAAGACAGCTTTGGCTTCATGGAGGAGACAAAAAT
Source organism: Pinus taeda (assembly GCA_000404065.3). Taxonomy (NCBI): domain Eukaryota; kingdom Viridiplantae; phylum Streptophyta; class Pinopsida; order Pinales; family Pinaceae; genus Pinus; species Pinus taeda. The sequence goes on along the minus strand of APFE030016118.1, from coordinate 32,121 downwards.
ACAGCGTTCTTCCATAAGCAAGCAACTGTTCGGAAAGTCAGAAATAATGTCACCATGTTTAATGATGAGGAAGGCCGCCCTCAAAAAACCCAAGAAGCTATCAAGCAAACTGCCTCAGCCTATTACAGAACTCTCCTAACTGAGACAAAGGAAATAGAGGATTACTCAGACCTCCTACAACATATTCCCAAAGGAATCAGTGAGGATATTAATGCAGACTTGACTAAAGAGATCAATGAAGAAGAAATACATGATGCCATCTAGGCTCTCCAGCCAGATAAAGCCCCAAGTCCAGATGGCTTCCCTATCTGCTTCTATAGAACATACTGGGGAGTAATAAAAAAAGACCTTGTCAAAATGCTAAGATGGGTCCAACGTAAATGCAAAATTGGAGGATTTAGTAATGCCACCCACCTTGCCCTTATTCCTAAAGAAAATCGACCTTTGACTTTCTCTCGCTTTCGCCCAATATCCTTGTGTAACTCATCATATAAAATTTTGACAAAAATCTTGGCTACGCACCTAAAACCTATCCTCCCCACTCTCATATCTGAAAATCAAGGGGGTTTTTTGGCCAATAGACAAATTATGGACTCCATCCTTCTTGTACAAGAGGCCATACACTCCAGTTAAACCCGAAATGAGAAAGGCTTCATCTTAAAGTCAGACTTAGCCAATGCCTTTGACCGTGTCAGACATTCCTTCCTGTTTGTTGTGCTTGAAAAAATGGGATTTGCCATTGCCTTTATTAGCCTTATCAAAGGCTGCATTACAGGACCTTGGATCTCCCCTCTTCTAAATGGTAGACATGGACCTTCCTTCCAATCCTCTCGAGGCCTTAGACAAGGATGCCCTCTCTCACCTTACCTCTTTATATCAATGGCTGAGTCTTTCAGTAGAGCTCTGGATTACAATCGTCGCATGGGCCTCATCACCGGGATCAAATTTGACAATGGAGTCAAAAACATCAATCACTCACAGTTTGCCGACGATACTCTTCTAATGGGGGGAGCTTCAAACATCATAGCCCGTCATTTTAAAACCCTCCTAGACAAATTCATGAGCTACTCCGGAGGTCTGATAAATCATCTTAAGAGCTGTATCTATGGGTGGAACACCTTGGCACATGTTCTCCATAGGATTGCTCATACTCTTGGGGTTCCTTGTAAGCTGAATTGGGAGCAATTTACTTATTTGGGCATCCCTATAAGTGCTGGCAACTTGAAAGCTACAACTTGGGAAATTATTATTGACAAAATGAAAAGGAAGATACAGAATTGGGGCACTTCATGGCTTAACCCTACAGGGCGCATAATTCTTCTACAAGCCCCCGCTCACTTCCATTTTAAAATGGATGCTCTCCTTCGTCACTTTCTTTGGCAAGGAGGAAGAATTGAAAAAAAAAATACAACTTGGTAAGCTGGAAGCAGTTCACTCAGCCATGTGAGAATGGAGGGTTTGGAATCAGCTCATCTAAATTCCTAAATCTCGCCTTTGCTGGCAAGCTGGTTTGGAGACTCATAACTGGAAGGAATGCTTGGTGGAAAACTGTTCTCGAAAAAAATACCTCAGTCACCTAAGGTACCAGCTTTTGGATCATGAGCTCCCCAACAGAGCATGTTCCAAAATCTGGAGGATGTGTAAGAAAGTTATTCCTTTCATTTACCAAAACACTTCCAAAGTGCCCAAAGGAGGCAACTACATAAGAATTGGAGAAGACAAAATAATGGGGCAACAACCCATCAGCCAACGGCCTGGTACTCAACAGGTTCTAGCTTTTTTCAGCAGCGTAGGTATTCAAATTCTGGCCCAGATCTCTCAATGGGAAGCCCACTACCAAACCTGGATAGGTTGGCATTTCCCTCATATTCCAGCAGATGCAGAAATCAATCTCAACAACCTGAAAACTTATCTTCATGGTATAGCGCCCTCCCAACGCTACCTTGCTGATGAATTTCGGTGCGATCCCTCAGGTACTATCTACACTATTAAGGCTACTTATCATCATATCTACACCAACAAGTATCCCATGGCAATCTGGGCACATTGGAGACTTGTTTGGAAGGCAGAAACCCTTCCCAAAATCAAATTCTTTTTATGGATCCTCTTAAGAGGGAAAGTCCTCACTGCTGAGAACCTCAGAAAGCGAGGAATAATTGGATCAACATGCTGTCCAAACTGCCAAAATGAAGAAGAGACAATCCAACGTCTATTTATAGATTGCTCTTTTGCTTCAGCCTGCTGGAAGGAAGCCTTTCGGAGTCACAATCCCCCCTGGGTGCCTGGCACTAGCATATCTGAAGTGTTGCACATATGGAAAAAGAGCTACCCGTGGGGAAGAAAAGCAAATAATACAGCTCGAAGGGTCTAGAATGCCCTGCCCTGTACACTTCTCTGGAACATCTGGCTAGCAAGAAATAGAATGATCTTCAAAGCCACAGAAACTAATGTTAGAAAGCTCTATAACAAAGCTTGGAATCTCAACTTGGAAACTATATCCACAAAATGTCATGGGACTCTAAAGGTGCTGGACCTAACAGTTGAAGAAAGGAATTACATAGGGCGTATTCTAGACAAAAGCAGCATAAAACAAAAAAGACGTGATCCCAATAGCAGAGACAGCACCAGATGCAGTTGGAAAATCAGGACGAAAGATGAAGAATTTGCTCGGTGGTTCAGGAACATCAATAATCATTATCCTTTTTTCGATGGAGCCTCCAAATCCAACCCACGAATGGCTGGGGCTGGAGGTCTCATCTGCAACGGTAATGGAGATGTGTTAATTGAATATGAATGGGGTCTGGGCCATGCTTCAAACAGCAGGGCTGAAGCTTTCGCCCTCCTTCAAGGTTTGTTCTAGCTTCAGAAACTTGGCATATCCAAGGCTATTATTATCGGAGACTCTGCCATTATCATTGGTCTGATGGCAAACAACAGAAAAGCCCAAAATCTGAGTCTGCAGCAAATCATCGAACGATGCCACTCTCTGGACCAGCAAATGAAAGGCAATCTTTACTACCATGTCCTCCGATCTCTTAACAAAGTTGCAGACAAATTGGCAAATAAATCCTGCTCACACCCTGTTGGCAATCTTCGGTGCAATGGCACTGACCATCATTGTTTCTTGCCATGATCAGGATCTATCCACTTTGCAGATCCACCTCACAGCAGATCACTGTTCGTGGTCTCCGAAGCTCTATGCCCTGCCTCTCTGCGAAGAGCCATATCTCTGCCTCCTATCCAATGGCATTAGCCTCCTTAGATCTAACATCTTCAGCACCAAACTTGGACTCTCTCTGGATCGCCTTCTCAATTCCCCCAAAGCTCTGCGCCCTCAGCGGTTCCAACACTTCACTCTCAATCAACCGGTATCAGGCGTATTTTGGTGTCTTCGCATCTCTGCTCCCCCAGATAAAGTGTCCCTCTCCCAACTTTAATCCTCTAGCGATCTTGTGCTCTTCCCAGTCCGCTTCTCTGGAGGCTCTGCCGTGCCCTTGTATAATCCATTTTGCCTGTACAAGTGGCATAACTTCTTTATGTGCTATCCAATATAAACTCTTGGAATTAAAAGACATTTGCACTGCTTGTTGTTTAGTTCTGGATTCAGCAGCTGAAGTCTGGTGCGACAGGAAGTCAGTGATTGCTAGTCCCCGGACAGGAAGATATAGTGTAGATGCAGCTGGTGGGGAAGCATCGCTCGAACCCACAAGGTGCTGTCGTCTTATTGATGCAGCTATGGGAGATCTAGTATTCAAATATGGTAGCCTACGAGAAGATTATAACCTCAGTGGGCGGAAAACACGGAACACTTGCAAAAATTAAAAATGAAGTGCAAAACCTGTTATATCTTATTACAGTTTGTCAGAGTTTATACAACAATCCGCTTCTTCACAGCGACGGAAACAAGTAGTAATGATTCACCCATCAACTGCATCTGCTGTTGGATCTTCATATTCCAACATCATTCTGTAAAACTGGAGATCCGTCTCCCTCCTTTTTTCTTTTGAATATAAACGAGCAACCGATTTTGTGAAAAAAAAAATGTATTTGATTATATCTTACCTTTATTTCATTATATATAGTTATATTTTTAAAATTGGCATATGTAAGTGATGATGTTTCTATTTTTTTAATATTTTATTTTAATATTTTTAAATAATTTTAGATTAATATATTTTAATATTAAAATATATTCTATAAATTATTATTGGTTTTGGTTTCTTAATATTTGAATAGGTCTAATAATTAAAAACATAGTTTTTCTTAAACACACTCACCAATATATCATAAACAATAATATTTTACCTAAAATTAAAACATGTTTAAAAAAAAACACATTCAAAATGAAAAAATTAAATTAACTTTATATTAATATTCATTAATCCTCACTAAACATATAACTCACCAATATATCATACACAATGATATTTACCCAAAATTAAAATATGTTTAAAAAAAACACATTCAAAATAATAAATTAAATTAACTTTATATTAATATTCATTACTCCCCTAAATATATAACTCACCAATATATCATATACAACAATATTTTATCCAAAATTAAAACATGTTTAAAAACACATTCAAAATAGATAAATTAAATTAACTTTATATTAATATTCATTAATCCTCTCTAGAAATATAACTCACCATATATCATATACAATACTATTTTACCCGAGATTAAATTAAATTAACTTTATATTAATATTCATTAATCCTCAAAACCCTCCAAGTATAACTCACCATATATCATATACAATACTATTTTACCCTGGATAAGAGTACGTTGATCTCAAACCACCACGTAAGATCTGACAGTATCGTCTGCTTAAATAGATGTAACTCAACGATTAAAAAAACGTAAATTTAGGTTAAAAGACAACCTCCAAACCACTATGTCAAAATACGTCGTGACAACAAATGATAAGGGTATATGTAACTTTTTATTTATTTAGTCTTTAAATAATTTTAAGATTTTATTGATAATTCACCAAATAATAAATAAATAAATAAATAACCAAAATTATATATATATATATATAATATATATATTATATATAATAATATATATAACAATAAAATATTAATTAAATAGATTTTAATGTTAGAACATATTAAATTATAGGGTTTTTGAGCTATATAATGCGGGAAGGACTTCTTTGTGACCAAAACTTATCCATAAACTAATTTTAAATTTCACAAAAAATTCATATGTAAGGTCCTTCCATTACTAATAAGGTCGGTAACTCAAGTTACAAAAGAAAGTGTGTATTTTTTAATTAAATTGTATATATATTTATATGTACATAATAAGTTTTTTTTAAAGATAAAATTTATTCATATTTCATATAAATAATCAAAATAGATCCATATTATTTTTATATGTTAATAATATTTTAAATAGAATTTGTATCATGTTTTCGGCTTTTCATAATACATGAAAACAAAACATATTAATCATTACATAAATGATAAGTCTTCCAAAATGGAGAAGAAATCATCGTATCTTAAACATTCATTTTATGTAACATAAAGTTTAGAGGTTAATATTGGATCCATTCATTTGCAGAATACTTTTTTGCCATTTGAGAAATATTTGATAGTATTATGAAATCATTAAATGATCATAGCATGAGGATTCATTTCCATTTCCTCTTTTCTATAACTTATTTACTGACGTCAGAGATTCTTACTAATGATGGAAAGCAATCTGCCTTTTCTTGACTCATATATTGTTGACCCCACTAGAATGCTTTCTTTTTAAATCTCTGATTCTATAACTTGAATAATCTTGCTAATTTTGAATCATTTATCTTAGTTCCAAATTAGTTATCTTAATTACCCTAAACAACTAAAATTAATCTCTTTATGTACTCTGATAATATTTCATCAATACCATAGTTTTACGTGCAAAATATTCCAAGGGAATTTATATATATCCTAAAACGAAAAACCCAGCATAATTTCTATTTCAGTTTTTAAAAAATACGATGCAATTTCCAATACTTAATAAATTACATATAATTTCAATTACTTAATAATACAATAATATCTATATTACTTTAAAAGCATGAAAAAGAAGGTAATGCCATTGGATCTCAAACTTAGTCAAATAAATTCAAAAAGCATGAAAAAGAAGGCGATGCCATTGACTCTCAAACTTAGTCAAATAAATTCAATTTAATATTCAAATAGCATCCCTATCAAGGAAAGATACCAGAGTATTGTGTCCATAAGTGATTGGCCATAATTACCAAAATTCCTACTATTTGAACTAAGGATTCTTATTGTTGCCATTGCATATTGCATGAAACAAATCAAACTATGCATATTTCATGAAACAAATCAAACTATGCATATTGCATGAAACAAATCAAATAATATCTTTCCAACCTATAGAAAGACTTAAAATATTCTTTTCAACCAAAAGACTTAAAATATTTTTTTCAACCATAGTCCAAACAAACAAAACAAAGTGTTCTTTCACATTGTCCAAACAAAATTACTACAAAGCATAGTGTTCTTTCACACTATCCAAACAAAAGTACTTGGTGCAAAACAGAGTGTTCTTTCATACTTTCCAAACAAAATTATTACAAAACAGAGTGTTCTTTCACACTATCCAAACAAAATTACTTCTTGCAAAATAGGTTGGTGTATTGTAGAGTGAACATTAAAATAATAATAAATGATTTAAACTCATTTCAAAATCAAGTATTGGTAAAATCACCAAAAATCCTAGTGTATAAAACATTTAATGATATCTTCCTTAAAAAATTATTCCATAATAATATTTTTTTACAAAAATAATAACTTTAAACTACATAATACAAATGGATAAATCATAAAATCTCATTTTCCAAGAATGCATATAAAAAATTACCAACATTATAAAAGATTACCAAGATTAACAATACTTTTGGCAATAATGAAAACTTCAAACTACATATTGAAAAGGGAGAAATCATAAACTCATATTTTTCAATAATGTATATATAGTAAAAATTACAGAGGATTACCACACTAATTTATCTTGTAAAGTTTTATAGTAAAAGTTGCAAAACATTACCACGCTAATTTATCTCAAGCATTAACCAAAGTAAATGTAACAAACCAATATATACACCCATCAAGCTAAAAGAATTATCCACCTTTGCATTTAATGATAAGACTCTCTAAATTAGCACACTCAAGTTAGTAAATTATCCACCTTTGAATTTAATGATAAGACTCTCTAAATTAGCACACTGACATTGGTAAACAAAAAAATAAGGAGAGATATATGCTTTTCTTTTCTGCAAAATTCTAAATTAGCACACTGACATTAGTAAACAAAAATAAGAGATATATCTTTTTCTTTTCTGCAAAATGAATAAGCATTACATTTCAAAGAATACTTTCTTTTCTGCAAAAAGAATAAATGTTATATATCAAGAGAGCTTTATTTCCTGCAAAAAGAATAAGTGTTATATATCCAGGAAAACATAGAGCAGGGACAATGTACCTAGGGCCTCCAAAACAATGATTGCTAACTCCGAAATAAGACTTTTGCATAAAACTATTATTAGATGAAAGATAAATATATAACCATAAAGAAAACCAACTAGGTGTAAGGAGGATGTCAGAGAATATGAATATGAACATCATTTCTTCCAATTATAGTTTACATGACATGGTTTGTTTTCTTTTTACTCACTTGAATTACAAGATTAAATTGTAATTTTTTTCTTCTCCAGCAAAAATTAACAGAATATTAACTCTTCTTCAATATAGGATTTCATGAACACAAATGTATTAACAGAATAAGAACTCTTCTTCAACATATGCTTTCATAAACATAAATGTCTAATAAAGCATTAATCCGCAAATTGAAAATAAGAACAGTAAACTTATAATGGATAGAAGATATATAGATTACAATTAACATTACCTCGTTATCCACTCATGACCCATTTAAATGAAAAATTACTAATTAGAGCTGCTATTCACCCATCAGTTAAAACAAAAACATATTCTTGTAGTTCTATAATCTCAACATATGTATAACCAAAAGAAATGAGTGGTAAACCATTGACTATGATCAGATCTTTTATAACAACCAGAACTATTTTAAAGGTAAACTAGCTACATGTTCATCCAAGAAAGGTTAATTAAAGAAAAATATAACAAACTGGAAATTTTACCTGATACTCAATCATTCTACTTTGTTCAGTAGCTCTGCTCGCCAAATCCACACACAAGTGAGATTTACCATCGAACCATATCCAATGGAAACTTTTTTCCTTAGAACCCCTGAGCTCTATGGGTTCACAAGCAGTGCCAACTTCAACAATAGTGAGAAATTTTGGGCAAACTAAGGAAGATATCCTATATTCCTCTCACACCACTTAGTCTCAATCAACAAGGATAAATTACTAGAATTTTAATTTAGGAATTGGGTAGTCATTTTGGCACCATTTCCCTACTCTTTCTAATCTTCCCCTTCTGGGGAAAAATCCTTCAATATTTATAAGCATGGAGTGGAGTGACACCTCACCCCCTTCATGCAAAAATTAACCAATTTTTTATCTATTAAAAATTGTAAAATTCACCACCCCCTAAGGTGGCACCTCTCCAAATTTTCGCCTTTTATCTTATTTTATTTAAGTACCTAAACTATCTAATATTCATCGCCCATGTGTCTACTTAAGGATTTTTCTTATTATTTATTTTTAAAAAGTAGATAACTAATATTTTGTATTAAAATAATATTTATTTTGAATAATCCTCTAAAGTGGGTAAATTTGATTTAATTCAACTTAACGTTTAACGTAGATTAATTCACCTAGTTGATGTAAGCCCTTAAGTGGTGCTTTTCAGTCAGAGAATAGGGAATCCACACCCTATTGTACACCTCTCCTCACTTTTCAAGATACCAAACCCTTTCCCTGTACTTAGGACTCCACATCTTGGTAGAATCAAGACTCCACACCTTGTTCTATTCCAAATATCAAAGTCTCCACACCTTACCTTTCAAAAGTTAGGACTCTGCGCTCTAATATTTCCCATAGATTCTCATTTATTCCTCTTTCAAGAGACATGGTTTTCCTCAAGGTATTGGTTATGAGCTCATATGAATATGATGATCTGTTGGCAAGGCCTTGTTTTCCCAGACCTGCACATCATAACCTCATAGATTAAAAGCATCAAAAAAATTCATAATGAATTTAATTCAATCACATTTTACCCAAATGTATACATGACCTCCATAGTCATTTGAGAATCATTCTCGACAATAACTAAGTTCCTTGCCAAATCCTGATATATACAAGGCTAAGGATGTATAATCATATACATCATAAATCATCAACAAAATTATGGTCCGTTAACTAATCCACATAGTAGCTTCCAAAAATATGTCATAATCTAGATATAAAACAAAAGGAGATGTAAATCAACATAGATATGATACACATAATCAATCACATAGCCACAAATAAGAGGAAACATAACTATGTATATAAAACATATAACAATATTGCCAAATCAAGTGATCGATCCAAGTCCATAACATATAAGGCTGTCATATATAATCCGTCAAAACATCACCCTCGATAGGGGTCATAAAACTGTACTAGGCTAAATGGGATGCTAAATACTCCCCCTCTTGGAGAAAACTTGGCCTGAAGTTTGATCAAACAAAAAGGGAAACTAAAGACGCATAGAAGATGCATCGTCCCAAGTGGCAAGGACTATACAGGTCCCATTGGACCTTTACATGGTCCACCATGCAAGGACTGAGCTGTCGAGTTTGATGGCCCAAAATGTAAATTGGTTCTGCCTTCAGAGCCCCCTCATCTGTGTAACAACCTTGGTTAAAAAATCACGTAAAATATATAAATACCACAGATGATGGGACACTTATTCCAAGTTGAATGGTGGGGAAAACATCCTCGTGGGTGTTGATTCGATTTAGTATGGATAAGGAAATTAGCAAAGGAAATGGCTAGGGATTTGGAAAGGCAAAAAGGCATTTTGGCACATTTATTTATAAAAATAATGGAAATTAGGAGAAAAGGAAGGTGAAAAGTCACAAGTTGAATGTGAGGAGGAGATTGAAGGAAAATAATGGAAAATGAAAAAAATAGAGGCCTCATTGATAAAATGGCTTATGAGGATCAGTTGGTAAGCTCTTGACTTAGGCTTGGTCAATGTAACCTTTTGTTAGTTCAGTTTCAGAGCTCTCTCATTATTCTCTCTCTCTCATACTCTCGGAGACTTAGATTTTTCTTGGATCACTCTTGGAGCCACTAGGACAGTTTTCCCAACATTCAGCTTGGAATACATGTCCCATGACCTTGGTCTTATTTTTCCTTTATTAACTTCATTACATGAAATTTTAACTCGGGGTTCTTACAGACCCCTCCCCCTTAGGGGAACACCGTCCTCGGGGTTGTTACAGACCCCTCCCCCTTAGGGGAACACTGCCTCGGTGTTCTATGACACCTACAACCAATAAAACCGTTAAAAACCAAAAGCATAATGCTTATGGAGCTTTATAACTTAGCTCGTTGCAGTATTTACAATGAACAACCTACTCAAAAGAAAAAACCATCATGACAACCATACCACTTATTGGAGCTTTATAAACAACTCATTATGGTATTTATAAAAGCAACCATACATAAATATGTACAAATACCAAAAACTCATTTGCCTCCACCGATAAACAATGAAGGATACATAGCCTACATCTGATCAACCATCTTCCATGTAGCTTCATCGGGCCCAAAGTGCTTCTAGTGCACTTTAACTTGCTCGATTGGTTTGTTCCAGAGCATGAGTTGTTTCCGCTACAATTTGCACTGAGGTTCCACCTGGAATGCTTCTTCTAGTTCCACCTGCAATACAGATCGATCAATAACATGATCAACATCCTTTACATATCTTTTAAGAAATGAAACATGGAAAACATTATGGACTTTCATTGTCAGAGGCAGTGCAAGTCTGAAGGCCACTAGTCCAATCCTCTCAAGGATCTCGAAAGGCTTGCAATATTTTGGTGCCAACTTGGCACTACCCAATCCTTAAGGAGCTCCTCTTGGGCTTGATGTGCAAATACACATGCTCCCCAACCTAAAACTCCAAAAATTCCCTGTGTTGGTCTGCATAACTCTTCTGTTGGTCTTGTGTTACCTTTAGATTCTTCTTTATAACCTGCATTTCCTATTCCATTTCTGCCAGCATATCTAGTTCAACAAGTACCTTATTCACTGGATCACTCCAGCTAATGGGAGTATTACAACTCTACCCATATAGTGCCTCAAACGGACTCATCCTCAATGATTCCTGATAATCATTTTTGTAAGCAAACACAACCAATGGAAGGTACTCCTCCCATATCCCCTGCTGGTGCATGACATACATCCTTAGTATATACTCCAGAATCCTATTGACCCTCTTTGTCTATCCATATGTCTACGGATGATAAGTTTTACTGAAGGCCAACTCTGTCCCCAAACCTACAAACAACTCCTTCCAAAACGTGGAAGTGAACTTAGCATCCCTGTTCGACATAATATTCTTCAAAACACCATGCAGCCTCATGATCTCCCTGATAAAGAACTATGCCACCTCACTAGCTAAATAAGTAGGCTTCACTGGAATGAAGTGAGCTACCTTTCTCAACCTATTGACCATAACCATGATAAAATCATGTTGCCTCGATGTCCTTGGAAGACCTGTAATGAAATCTATGGAAATGACCTCCCATTTGCAGTCTGGAATCAAAATAGGCTAAAGCAACCCACTTAGATGCTTACACTCTACTTTCACCTATTGACAGTCAAAAAATATAGCCATAAACTCTACCACTTCCTTCTTCAAATTCAGCTAATAGTAGAACTTCTTCATTGTTGTCAATGTCTTCTGATGTCCTGAGTGACTTGAATATGGCTTGACATAAAACTCCCTCAAGATAAGCTTCTTGAGTTCATTTTTGTCTGACACATAGATCTTGTCTCTGAATCTCACCAAACCATCTACCGTGAGATGATAATCCACATCTTGATCACTTGTACCATGTTGTAACATGTGCATAAGCTCCCTGTACTAGTCATCCTGTTGTCCGGACTTTAAGGTCCGCCTTGTAAATCTATCCAATATGAGCTCACAGCTGCAACATGGTTCATCTGCACTCTCTTGATGAGAGCATCTGAAACCATGTTCTCCTAACCCTTGATGTATATGATCTCAAAGTCAAACTCACTGAGCATGGCTAACCACCTAGCCTTCCTGGAATTCAAATTCGGTTGGTTAAATAGATATCTCAACCTACTATGATCGCTCATCAATACAAACCTCCTACCAAGAAGATAATGCCTCCACATATTCAAGGCATGAATAATAGTTGTCAACTCAAGATCACGAGTCACGTAGTTCTGCTCATGCTCATTCAGTTTCTTGGACTCATAATACACCACCTATCCATCCTGCATCAAGACTCCACCAAGTCCTCTTTTGCAAGCATCTGTACACACTACGAACTCTTTATCTATATATGTAATATTAAGAACTACAGAATTTGTCAACAACTACTTCAACTGCTCAAAACTGTCTACACATTCCTTCGTTCATTCGAATTTCTTACCTTTTCTTTATAATGATGTGATAGGATATACGATTTGTGAGAATTTCTTGATGAACCTACTGTAGTAACCTGCTAACCCCATCAATGACCTTACTTCATCCACATCCCTAGGAGCTTCCCACTCCATGATAGCCCTTGTCTTTTCTGTATCCATTGTTATGTCTTCCTTGGAGACAACATGTCCCAAGTAATGTACCTCTTTTTGAAAGAAGACGTGCTTGCTAAGCTTGGAATACAACTGAAGCTCTCTTACCAATCTCAATAATGTTGCTAAATGTTCAACATGATTTTCCTCATTCTTAGAATATATCAATATATCATCAATGAATACAATCACAAACTTGTCCAGATAAGGACACAATACACTATTCATCAAGCATATAAAAGTAGTTGGGGAATTAGTTTAACCAAAAGGAACCAAAACAAACTCATAATGCCCATACTTGGTCATGGAAGTAGTCATGTAGATGTCCTCCTCTTTGATGCGTACCTGATGGTATCCTAATCTCATATCAATCTTTGAGAACATTGTTTCTCTTTTCAACTTATCAAACAAGTCATCAATCCTCGTCAATGGGTACCTGTTCTTGATCATGACCTTGTTCAGCTGCCTGTAATCAATGCACATCTTGAGAGTACAATCATTCTTCCTTACGAACAATACTGGTGGACCCCAAGGTGATACACTTGGCCTAATATATCCCTTATCAAGGATTTCCTTCAGTTGTAACTTCAACTCTACTGACTCTGGTGTGCTCATCCTGTAAGGACCCTTTGATGCTGGTGCAGCTCTTGGTACCAACTCAATAGAAAAGTCCACTTCCCTATGGGGAGGCAAATTTTGAATCTTTGTTGGAAACACATCTTGAAACTACTATAATATAGGGTACCTCTTAAATATTTTTGCATCCTCATCATCCTTACCCTTGTCACTGGAAATATGAACTGCAAACATTACACATCCTTTCCTGCAACTGTGCTTAGCCTGCATAGCTATGACCATTCTAACTAATGCAAGCTTCTTCATTCCCCGCAAGATTCTTTTCTCCCCATTATCATCCAAGCACTCAATAGCCTTTTCATAACTAGTTTGATCCTGTGACGGTATACCCAATCCATACCCAAAAGCATACTATATGATCCCAATGGCAATATATTCATATGTCCTATTATACGCATACCATTCAGCTCGAATGCACAAGCTCTTACCTAATGATGGGCTCTCTCACACCAACCAAGACTCTTCATGCACTTCATTTCTTAAGCCACAATTATCCACCAAGTTAGGATTAACAGAACTATAATTAGATCGAGGACAAATCAAAATAGAAAAAACTTGACCATAGAGCGTACCTTCCATCTCAATAATAGATGCCTAATGATTTGTCTTCTTGTTGTCCACAACTGCATAAATCCAAGAAATTCTATGACCAACATCCCCAACTATTTGCGCCTCCTCGGCGCTATAGATATGAGGCCTGCAACCCTAGTATAATGGACAATCCTTCTTGAGATGATCTTTGCCACATATTTGACACTGTAATGATCCCCTACCATCACCTATGTTTTGTTGCTCTCCAGGCTGCGGCCCATGTCCCTTCTCAACTGCATTAAACTTCTTGTAAGGAGCAACATTTTCTTTCTCACTTGCATCATGAGTTCTTCCCTGCTTCGGTGGCCACTTCCCTTTAACTTTCTCATTCCCCTTCAAACACTAGTACAAAATGGCTAATTAGTTACTAAAAAAATGACTAAAATTTTCATATAAACGACCATTTTTCAGTCAGTGACCAATAGTGGCTAATTTACAGTATCTTATAATGCGACCAAATTTTAGTCGTATTTAGCTTAGTCATTAATTGGTCGTCTCAATTTTATCGTCTAGTAGTATATTTAGACATAAATTTTGTCATTAATTTAGTCATTAATTTCCACAATTAATGACCAAATACATAACAAAATATACTACTACATGATCACCCGAGAAAACCAATTGATGGCCAAAGAAATATGACCAAAATGTTGGCCGTGTTAGTCATATATATGAAAATCTTAGTGATTGTTTGAAACGAATTAGCGACCAAAGATGTAACACCCCTCCTTTGTGTGCTAAATTATTGTAAACCTAAGCTGAGTTAAAGCTAGGTGTGATACCCTCCATTGTGGGTTAAACTATGCTAAACCTAAGCTGAGGAAAGCTAGGTGATATGTAATATGAAAAGAAAATGTGTTATTAAATAAATTAATAAAATAAATCACTTGGAGGGTGGAGCACCAAGAGAGAGGAGATTCTTGCCAAATCCCATTGAGGAATGGGATAGACATGAATCTTTCATGATAAAGCTTCTAGATGTGATTCTAGATAAGCTTGGATGGATTTGAGATACATCGGATGGATGGGAGATAAAAATCCATTGGACATAAAAGCTTTGTGGGAGATAAAGGCAAGATTTTATGAGGAAAAGCCTCGTGGGAGATAAAGACGAGCTTTTCCGAAAAATACCTAGGCAAATGGAAAAGTCCATAAAAGCGGGACGCCACTAATGGAAACTAAATCATTAAAGAGGGTATTAAATACCTAGTGCATTGATCAATTGAGGACAGTTGATCCATGGCAAGAACCTCGGCTCGGGGGGAATCAGAGGTGATTCATGGTTGGTTGGTGGTGCTCCGCTTTCCAAGTGATGTTTTAGTGGGATTCATTTGCGTAAAATGTTCTCTATGATGTTTCTTCCCTCTCTGCCTAAATTTGATTTAGTGTATGAAAGAAATTGCATGGGTTTCCTAGCTATGAATGAATGAAGGAATTGTATATAATCATTATGTATGATTAGATTTGTCTTTGTTAATGGCTTTTATGAGATTCCTTATATGGATGCATGTGATAGTATGGCTCATTATTAATTGTGGGTAAGGCTTAATTGGATAATTATGGTATAGATTATTTAGGTTAAGCGTCCAATGTTGTTCCTTTGACTAATCTTGCATAATATATATGATAACCATATTAATATGATAGGAAAGTAGGGTGGTAGAACTATGACTTATGTATGATGAAGGATTCCATTTTATGCATGTGACTTCGACTGTATCACAGAGATAGAAGCCTAGTAGGCAGTTGTTATTTCCCTAGGGCTAGGGAGCTATCTTAATTAGTTATATTAAGTTTCTTGTGGACTACCCCTGTATGGGTGTGTGAGACATCTACTGAATCTAAAATATGATCATTATCATGTTAGGGAATATAGGATTCCTCTGATGTTAAGTGATACTCCTGGTTAGCTTGACAGACATATATGCCTAAGACCTGAATGCATATGGAACTGTATGGAGAAAGACTACTAGTAATAATGTTTAGAATTTTTGATACCATGCATATCTCAAGACTTACATAAAATATAGTTGGTTTAGCTACTTTGGCATGTTGCCTAAACCTTACCTTCACTAATCCTTTTGTCTATGCCAGAGGTATGATTCATGACCGGGCTAGAATAGATGCAAGATAACAATTGCATATAAACCTTGAAGAAGTTTTGATTTATGCTTGAGGATTGACCCAAAGAGTATGTAAAGGGTTCATTGCCTTTGTGATGTACTTTCAATTAATATTTTGAGTATAGTAGCCGGGATGATCACCGTGTATGCAATAATTGGTTAAGTAGACGTTGAAAACCCCTGAAACTTAATTGTAAATAAAGGAAATTTTAAAATTTTGGAGCTTAGGGGATAATTTCTAGAGGTAGGCTGAAGAGGTACGTTGCAAATGGTATCAGAGCAAAGTTCAAAAACTGATGCCTATGGACTAATCCACCTCTGAAGTGTTTCCATTGATGGGTTTTAAAGTCCCAACATCTGAGAATATGAAGTGGATAGTATGAGGTTAAGATTTAGAATCAAAATCTAAAGTTTAAAATCAAAAACCTTTCATACATGCATTATGGATTGATTTCCATGTGATGTATATATGTACATGATGGTTTATATCGTTAAATTTTAAATAGCACACTCGACCTCATTTGTAGTATTGAAATTTCAAGACAAATATATGTATTGGGCATAACCGTTAGTTAACAGTCAATACGTTGACCATCCAAGTAATATTACACAAGGAACAATCGGAAAAATAACACGGCAAGGAAGACGGGTGTTTAGAGTGATTTCCAAGCACATTTTCGATCCAATTTTTACAGAGCATTGTCCAATGCCAAAATTGTCGATCGTACTAATGAAAAGAAGAAAATTTTATTGTTAATGGGAGCATTAAAATCTGTTTGATCAAGTTATTATCATAATGGCTTCTGGTTGTTGTGTGAGAAATATAATGGTTCTCATTGTTTGCTATCATTCCTTCTTCCCTCTGTTCCCCGTCGCCTTCTAAAGCAGCTACAATGCGATATGAAGGTGATAAAATGACCAAAGGAGAAGCTTGAATATGTTTTATGGCATTTTTTGGCCATATAAAGGAGTGTTACAAAACAAATGCTTCTGCCGAGACCTAGAAGTAATAACAACGGGTTTCGATGCAGATTCATGGATGGATCATAATCCAACCATCTCAGTAACTTGCATGTAGTCCAATAGTATGTGGTTATGCAAATTGTTTGTAATAATTCTTTAACTACCATAGACGTATAAGCCATGCCAAAGCATAGATAATGTCTTTCATTTGATTTTATGGATAAAATCACGTTAGTAAACGTTGCTTCCTATTTTCGATTTGCTTTACCACATGCGTGAAGGAGAAAAAACTGAGGAATGGATAATATCATCTGGGGGATTATTATCATGAGTGTGGGTAGAGGTTATCATAAAATGTGTCAATAAGGATAGGTGTAAATCATAACACAAAAGCTCAGTTGTTGTTGTTCCACTGCATTGCAGGCAATTATGTGAGTTGGCAATAGAGCCAACGACACTATCCATAGAAGATCACAGGGAAAAAAATGTAGTCGTTATTTCTTTATTCAACTGTCCGTTGGCAGCGTAGGTTCCAAGTTGGGCTGATCATTATCCTGAGTTGAGTTAAGAAACATCCTCACGATCTGATAAAAAACAGGATAATGCTTATCCTGATCGTCTAATATGCAGAGAGTACACATTGGTAAATCCTGTAATAAAATATCTAGTGCTGTAGCTGTGAATATCTCTAGCTCCTTGACATGATCCTTTGTTGTCTTATAGAGAAAAAGAATGAGGGAAGCCATGTTAAAAGCTAATATTATACATTTTTGTCGTAGTCTGGTAGCCGTGGAGAAGATGCTCCAATTTGCAGTACGTCGCTTCAAAAATAAACGAAAATGTAGTCAAGGCCACAACAACCTTCGATTACTTTACCTCCGATACCCTGCAGAAGGTGATAGGATGTAGCAAAGGGTTCTTAGAATTTTCTAGTGCGTCTCATAGAAATGGAAAAGGTCACTTGTTTCTAGTTATTGTCAAGTCTTTTTTTTTAGGTTGATCATGATACCGAATTGGAGTCGTAAATTATGATCCTATAACCTAAGACGCGTTATCAATGGTATATATAAATATTTTTATTATTATGTTGACTATATTACACTTTAAACGTTTTTGTTTTTCTTTTAACCCAAATAAGTTGAGTTTCGACAAAGAAAAATAAAATGGTGTTTGTAGTTATCCAGGAAGGTCTTTTCATGTATCTTCTCCATGTATAAATTATTGATTGGAAAATTCAGCGATTTTGGTTGCATGTGGACCATCTAATGTTTTTTTTTTGGTGATTTCGGTATAATGTCAATATTTTCATAACACGGAGTAGCATACGGCATGACATATGAATGGCTTCAATCTAAAAATATCAGGGTTAAACATCCCTTCGGTTATTGTCTGGACCGAGGAACTCAATTGGCAAATTCTTCGGTGTTTTGACAGCAATAACAAATAGCTTGTACCAGATAAATGGACCCGATGAGAAATTACATGATAGAAAACTCGAAGTTGTTTCATTCATCCACGCAATTGTGGAAATGGAAATGGAAATGTTGCAGTGGCTCTTCAACAATGTGGTTATCCCCATGAATAAAATCTCTGGCATTGCTGCTGTAAATAATACCAGAACAATATTTTAGCGTAGTCGTTCATGGTTAAGTTATAGAACTTAAAAGTGTGTTGACTGTGGTGCTTGAAAAATTTAATGTGAATTCTCATATTCCGCCTTTGAAATATCACAGTTATAAAGCATGACAATATATTAAAGAATTCGCTGTAATTTTGAATTTGTTAGTACATATAAAAAAAATGTGCTACCACCATGCATTAGTGGATTGAATAAGTGTGGGCGCATTGGTTGTTTTGGGACGCCAATTCCAAAGCCAAATTATAATTGTATAAATAAGTCAAGATGGTATGGTAGGATATAACTATAGCTCTAATTATGAGCATGGATGTATTGTACGTATGTATGGATTGTAACCTTTTAGTGACGCTTCATTTCTAAATATGAACAATGGTTTCTCTGGCGATTCAAAACCTCTTGGGCTGATACAATGCTTTCAATGATGTGTCTCCCCTCTGGTGGCTGACAGTAAGTGGTGGATTGACATGAGAAATCTTTGCATAAGCACGATTAATGAATTCATTTGTTTACTTGTATATTGACAATTTGATGTACAGTTATGGATGACCTATGTGCAAATATAAAAACATATGAACTATAGATGAAATGTTTTGTTACTGGGTTGAATAGTTGTGAAAGAAAAAGGCCAGGTGGATCTAAAGCCATAACCTGGCCATTCATTAGTAGTTACATAAATTCCGAAAGAAGGGTATATGTTCTTCTGATGCATAAATTAAATGATAGTATGCAAGAGGAAATGCTTACCAAATATCTATAAATTTCATAAATTTCACCTTGACCATAATAACATATCTACTTGAGATTTATTTTAATGAGTCTATAGATGGAATGATGTGCTCGATTTAACCACTCTATAAATAGAATATTGTACTTCATTCTGTATAAAATTGGATCAGAAAGAATATAGTTGGAACCCAACAAAACTGAATCCTAGAATGCCATCTTATAGTAAGATTCACATCAGTGTGAAGACATATCTTATTTTCACATGACTGTTGTGTCTTAATCTAGGTACCTAAATTTCAAGAGATTTCTTTCTAAGGTCCAAGTTTTAAATATTGATTATCAATATGCGCAGACCAAGAAAAAAAATTGAAATATGGATATTGCCTGAACATTAAGTAAAGCTTTAATCCAAAAAAAGGTTAAGTGAGTAACCATATAGGTCTAAGCAAAGTTGAACTAATTAAGTTTTGAATAACTAAGTTGCAAGGGGAAAAGGGAACCCCTAGAAAATTATATTGGAATAAATTAATCCAATAGGTAGGTAGCAATTGACGAAGTTAATGATATAGTCATCATGTTATCACAATACAAGCAAATTGACACTCGTACAAGTGCTACGAAAGGAATTGACTAAATAAAAGGATGATTGTATAAAAGAGGAAATGTTAAACCTTAGTAACGTGTTATGCAATGAAAAAGGTTTCGATGAACAATGTTAAGAATATAAAGAGAATGTATCTCTATTGCATCAAAGAGTAGAGTTAGTAGTAAGTGGCATAGTAGGTAATTGTTATTGCTTGGGCCATAGAGCTATCTTACTCATGATAGCATCTGCATGGACTATGATGCATAAGCAGAAATACTTATATTTATATTTTCTTTTCTATGAGCTAAACGTATATAGATGGGTGAGACCTCTTTTAAATCGAAACTTTATCATCACTATGTTTAGTATAGAACATAGTATGCTTCTAATGGATAACTATATAAATATTTATGCATAAGAAAATAACTGCTTAATTGGAATTGCATAGAAGAGTTAAATCCTTATGTATAATGATTTCCCTATATGAGCAAAGGCAATTTTTTACCTGCAATATGTTAGTGGGTTGATTTTTCATGTAAATCTCCAAACTAGTCATGCTTGAGCATGCAAAGTTTGTGGTTTTGGAAGTGAAGGTAAATTACATATATATGCATGATAGAAACTGGATGTACATAAGGAAAAATTGGGCAAATTGGTATTATGAATGATGAAGAGAAATTAGAAAGTTTTTGGTTAAAACCTATAACACAATTTCTACCATTGGATTAACATCCCAAACCATGACATGTACCGGTTGATGAACCGTGTGGAAAACTATATTGGAATTGATTGTTCCAACAAGTAAGAGATTTAAATAGGGATTGGTAAATAAAAGCAAATCTCGCCTAATACCTGAAAGGAGGATTATATAATGGAGGAAGTCCATCGTCGTATCTAGGCTTACTTGTTGTGTAATATACCTATGCATTGTCATGGATAGTTTTTCATGTTGTTACCATAGTCTGGTTAAGTAGTCATTAAGATAAACATGTTGAAAGGAGAATACTTAATATCCATGCATACTAATGAGTTATATGAATTTACCATGCAAGCACATGCGTGTGAAGCATTATAGACTTGTAAGAATAATGTATTTATCAATTGGTTAATGATAGGATGGTCTTGGTGTCGTGCATCCATATAAGAAAGAGTCTTGAGTCTAAATCGAGCTATACATCCATGGGTTGTTATGTGCCAACAATAAATAGGCAAAGTATGCATGAATAACTTATGATTATGTTTAAGAGGCAGGTTGAACAAGGAAAATGAAGGTTATAGTACAAGACTATATAATTGTACAAATTGTCGTTCAAATTAATCCTTTGATTAATGCATCTACATACAATGTGATTTGTTCTTTGGTTGGAAGAAAGTATGATTAAGGGGAAACTAAACTTTAATAGATTTAGAAGATATATGCATCTTTCAATGGATATGCATAATGGAACCTATAAGTATCCTTGAGTACAAACCATAATAATTAATGAAGCAGCACAAATGGTATGGTCCACTAGGTCAATTAAATGGTATTTAACAATATATTTAAATAGATTGATATCATACAAATCAAAATGCATACATTGTACCAAATTTTTTTGGGAGATTCTCTTATTACATTGCATGGGTAATGTGTCTCGACAACATAAGAAATGTTGCCTAATTCACATAGGAATTCATAAAATGGATAACTTATCTTTTGGGTTAAGGGTGATTTAATGTTAAAGAGGAGCTAACATGTAAGTACCTTGAGATCATAAACACTTACAACTAAAAGTGGTGTAGGATTGAAAGTATAACTACACTAAATTATGCATGGCCAACAAGTTGTTGAGGGATACAAAGGGAAATATTAAATCATATGGGATGAATTATTTAATAATGAAGTATGATTTGATCATTATTAAACCTCAAAATCTGTGAGTCAATAGTTTGCTTTAGAACATTAAGCAGAAGGTATGATTAAGATGAAAATATATACAATAATTGTGTTACAACCACATGAATTTGAAAATGATTTACACTTGACAAAACTTTCTCTGATTACATAAATGAACCATACTCATACAAATTCCTTGTCAACTGAGTCCAATTGTTTAATTGCTAGAAAAAGATAAAGTAATGTTTGGCATGATACTAACATGGTAGAGAAATATGTGGACAAAGTTTTTGTCATGCAGGTGATACCATGGGAATGGTATGATGGGCTATAGCACAGATGGTACTATGTACAACAGTACATACGGTACCCGTATGACTACATATGTTACATGATTGAAATATGATATGTATATCGGTGTGTATAATACACATTGTGTTCAAGTATGCATGAATAAATTGGGTAGATGTGTTCAGGTATACATGAAGACATTGGGTAGATGTATGGCAGGACAACTGACTACGTGGTTGCATAGAAGAAGAAAATTAAGAAGTGGTTCAAGGATAAGTAACCATGGTTGAGTTTGGCATACATACGATTACGAAGAATATATATGATGAACATATATGATGAATATATATATATATTTTTATGTGAACTAATTTTTTATGACATTACAAGCATATTGATGTGGAAAATATGCTAACATATGTGTTGTATGCAAAGAAACTGCAGAAGCAGGTGTTCAACAAAGAACACAAAGGCTTGAAAGAATGCCAGAAGCGAACATGAATTCTTCAGATAAAAATGAAAAATGAGGGATAGTTTCTTTAGTAATATTAAGTAACATATTATGATATGTATGATAGTTAAAATTTTGCATCTATATATTTTCACAAATGGTTTGAAAAAAATGTTACAAGTAGCTATGAAAGGAGAACAATCCTTCAGACTGATGTAGCTATGGAAGAGGAGCACTCTTTATGACCAATGTAGCTATGGAAGAAGAGCACTCTTGGTGACCAATGTAGCTATGGAAGAGGTGCACTCCTTGTGAACGATGTACATCAGAAAAATTGCATCAGATGGCTTTCTGATGTACATCAGATGGTAGATCCATGAGAGTTGTTGATTCAGAATCTACTTGTGAACGAGGACATGATACAATGATACACCAAGGATGGTGTAAAATTTAAGGGGGAGAGTATGTAACACCCATACCTTGCGTGCTAAATTATTGTAAACCTAAGCTGAGTTAATGCTAGGTGTGATACCCTCCTTTGTGGGTTACACTATTCTAAACCTAAGCTGAGGAAAGCTAGGTGATATGTAATATGAAAAGAAAATGTGTTATTAAATAAATTAATAAAATAAATCTCTTGGAGGGTGGAGCACCAAGAGAGAGGAGATTCTTGCCAAATTCCATTGAGGAATGGGATAGAGATGAATCTTTCATGATAAAGCTTCTAGATGTGATTCTAGATAAGCTTGGATGGATGGGAGATCCATCAGATGGATGGGAGATAAAGATCCATTAGACATAAAAGCTTTGCGGGAGATAAAGGCAAGCTTTTATGAGGAAAAGCCTCGTGGGAGATAAAGACGAGCTTTTCCGAAAAAGACCTAGGAAAATGGAAAAAATCCATAAAAGTGGGATGCCACTAATGGAAACTAAGTCATGAAAGAGGGTATTAAATACCCAGTGCATTGATCAATTGAGGACAGTTGATCCATTGCAACAACCTCGGCTTGGGGGGGATCAAAGGTGATTCATGGTTGGGTGGTGGTGCTTCACTCTCCAAGTGATGTTTTAGTGGGATTCATTTGTGTAAAATGTTATGTATGATGTTTCTTCCCTCTCTGTCTAAATTTCATTTAGTTTAAGAAATAATTTGCACGAGTTTCCTAGCTGTGAATGAATGAAGGAATTGTATATAATCATTATGTATGATTAGATTTGTCTCTATTAATAGATTTTATGAGATTCCTTATATGGATGCATGTGATAGTATGGCTCATTATTAATTGTGTGGGTAAGGATTAATTGGATAACTATGGTACAAATTATTTAGGTTAAGCATCCAATGTTGTTCCTTTGACTACTCATGCATAATCTATATGATAACCATATTAATCTGACAAGCAAGTAGGGTGGTAGAACTATGAATTACGTATGATGAAGGATTCTGTTTTATGCATGTGATTCCGACTATATCATGAAGATAGAAGCCTAGTAGGTAGTTGTTATTTGCCTAGGGTTGGGGAGCTATTTTAATTAGTTATATTAAGTTTCTTGGGGGATACCCCTATATGGGTGTGCGAGACATCTACTGAATCTAAAATGTGATCATTATCATGTTAGGGAATATAGGATTCCTCTGATGTTAAGTGATACTCCTAGTTAGCTTGACATGCATATATGCCTAAGACCTGAATGCATATGGAATTGCAATGTAGAAAGGCTACTGGTAATAATGTTTAGAAGTTTCCATACCATGCATATCTCAATACTTACATACACTATAGCTAGTTTAGCTACTCTGGCGTGTTCTCTAAACCTTACCTTCACTAATCCTTCTGTCTATGCCAGAGGGGTATGATTCATGACCAAGTTAGCAGGAATAGATGCAAGATAAAAATTGCATATAAACCTTGAAGAAGTTGTGATTTAAGATTGAGGACTGATCCAAAGAGTATGTTAAGGGTTAATTGCCTTCGTGATGTATTTTCAGTTAAGATTTTGAGTATAATAGCTGGGATGATCACCGTGTATGCAATAATTGGTTAAGTAGACGTTGGAAACCCCTGAAACTTAATTGTAATTAATAAAGAAAATTTTAAAATTTTGGAGCCTAGGGGCTAATTTCTAGAGGTAGGTTGAAGAGGTACGTTACAAAAGAAATATGACTAAATTTCAGTCGTTTTATAAGATATTGTAAATTAGATACTAATAGTTGTATATATGAAGAATTTAGTCATCATTTGTAATCACAAATTTACCATTTCGAGTAGTCATTTATCCTTTCTTAGTAGTTTCATATTCATTATATAAACAACTGATTTAGTAGTTTATATTCATTTCATTTGCTTTCATTAATAATCATTATAAATGACTAATTTAGTCATTTTATATTCATTTTACTTTTGTCCATCATTAATCAATATAAACTACTAATTCAGTATTTTTGGATTGATTTTATATGTTCATTGTTTTTTTTTCTAAATAAGATTAATCTATTAACAAAGAAAGGGGTTAAAATTACAACGTGACTGTAGTCAAAAACTCTGCTCTGAAGAGAGGCAGAACTGTCAAGATATTCATATAAGAAGACTGCCCATAGGCATTGAACTCATTCTTGAACCAGTAATCAGGATCCATGTAGGGGAACAGGTTAAGATCCTCTTGTTGTTGAAGGATAAACAAAAATTCAAAAATACACTAGAATTCCACATAGCTGTTTGCACAAAGAAACTTGCCCAGTTGTATGGGCCGCATGGCACGTAGACAAAGCAAAAGTGAGCATACTAGTCATCTAGAGGCTCTTCCACAATGCGGAACCATCCAAAATTAGGCAGATCCCTTGCATGAGCAGCATCAAGCTCGGAAGGACCAGGATCAATTGGCGCCATCACCACATCTTGAGCGCTGCAAAATTGAACATCCGGAGCCTGCAAAGATGCACTACCAATCCCCAGCTGGAGGGTCGAAGATGGAACAGAGACAGACCCTAATCCCTTTGGATGAGAGCTAGAATCCTCCAACTAAGCTGCCTCATCGAAAACCACCGAGATATGAGTTGTTATCCTTGGACGATTAAGAGAGCTGTTGAAGGTGAAAATTGCGGAGCCAGACGTGGGAGGTGGCCATGGGTGGTGGCTGGAAGAATGAATCCACCCTCTCCCACAGCGGGTGTTGGGGTAATGGCCTGCGAGCAACTCACTGGAAAGGGAAGGTGACTTGGAGGAAGGGCTGGAAGGTGCGTGCCGGGGCTGGCCTCTTCGGCACTGCATTTTATGTCGCAAGTGAAGCATCAGGGAGATAGAAGCAGCAGGATAGAAGCAAGGCTAAGTATCAGCGTTGATAGGGTCAGAGCAAATTAGATAGACTTTGAAACAAAGGATAGAGGCCCAAGAGAAGAGCCAATGGATTGATTGAGGCCGCCACAAAAAAAGAACAGAGCAAAGATCCAAATTATCCTCCCCTTTCAAGTCAGGAGAGGCCTCAAGGATGGCCGCACCAACATCAAATAGACAGAAATAAGAGTTGAGGCCAGAGGCGAGAAAATGATGTGAGTGAATCAATGAAGGTGATTCCACACCAAGTGCATGGCTGAGCCTTAATTTATCATCCTCTTGCGGACATCGAGAAGCACCCTCCATAACTGTTGCATTGAAGAATGCCGTGTTATGAGGCAGGCTGGAGTGTGTGTAGGAATTAACCAGTGCGGTTGACATGATGGGAGAACCAGGGCCTTTGGAGTGGAAGAAGATGAGCCCTGCTCTTCAAAAATGCCTAGATCCATCTTCCATGCATCTATTAACCTTTTTTTACTGGGTAGGCAAGTGTCGATCCACCTCGCCACACCCCTGTCCCTTCACATTTAAGGCTGGATTATACACCCGCATCCGTGGGAGCTGCATCTCTTTCGACCAGAGTTTTTCACTCCTGTTCTTGATCATGTTTCTAAATTATGTCTAGAGCCCTTGTGAGTAGAATGTACTCAGTTTCCACCCCCAAATTGGCAAGTAGATCAGTGACCTTGTTGCCTTCCCGCTTAACATGATTGAAAATGATGGCTCGATTGTTGTGAAGCGATTATTCTATTGCATACAATCTGGCTTCGAGTCTCCAACTATTGGAATTTTTTTGCACATGAGACCCATTGGGGAGTTGTTTGGCCATGTTTATGAGGATTAGGGAATCACCTTCGATCTTCAGAGGATGGAGGTTATGTCGTTGGGAAAGGAGTAATCCTTGCCAGAGACCCTCCAATTCAGCTGAGTTGTTCATGTCCCAGCCTATGTTTCCAAAGTATATAAGGAGACCTGAACCTTCATGATTTCTAAATATGCCGCCAAATACTACTTTACCAGGGTTTCCCTTTGAAGCTCCATCAAATTTGAGCTTGAAAGTGTGCTTTGGAGGGGGGATCCATGAGTGCTTTTTGATGTTGATGCTTTCTGAGGGTCTGTGATTATGAGTACCTTATGGGATTTGTATGTTCCAATTTGCCTAGATATCTTTCTCATTTGCAACAGTGGGAAAATCGTCCGAATACCAAATTCAAAGTGCCAAGGTCTCTTTAAGATTGAGACAAAAGTTGCCCCAGATGATTTCTAAAGGAGTGCTTTGATCTTTGAATATGCGCTTCCTTTCTTTGAAGATTGACCAAAGGAGAAGTCCAGGAATCATTCTCCATAATTGGTTGATAATTTCACTTTTGTAAGGGTTTTTGTGCCAATGGCGAATGGAATTGATGATGTCTTCAGACACTCTACATCTTTTTTGACAACGGAAGCTAGCCTTCTCCAACAACTGGTTGGCAAAGGTGCAAGAGTCTAGGAGATGCTGGACCGTTTCCTCCTGAGAGTTTCAATTGGGACAGGTTGAGGGCCCATGAAAGTTTCTTCTCTTAAGCTTGTCCCAAGTGAGGATTTTCCGGTGCCCCACAAGTGAGAGGAAGAGAGAGACTTTGGGCCCAGTGCCCGGTGACCAGATTCTGCCCCAGATGGGATCCAAGGGCATAGGATCCGTGCAAATAATTTTATAAGCCTCTTTGGTGGCGAAGGAACCTCTATGAGTGTAACCCCATCTTAGAATATCCCTGCCTTCGGAATACCTGATACGTTGATTTTGGAGATCCCTCTCCAGGTTCTTCTTAGTTTGGTTATCTGCATTCCTGATCAGCCTGTCGATATGATTCCACTGTCTATACCCTTGTTCTGTCTCTGGAGTCCATTGTTGCTGGACGGATTCCTTTTGTTGCGCCTCCCAATCTTTGCAAGGAGGCTGTCTAAGGAGGCTGTTGAGCTTTGGTAGTTGGTTCCATGCATCCATCCAAAACCGAGCAGTTCTGCCATTTCTTATTTCCCAAAAACCGTGTTGCTAGATCAACAAGAAGTGTTGTCTAGCAGCGTTCCATATTAGTGATCCTTTTTCAATGGGAGTGAATCTAATAAGCTCCTCTGTCGGTTTGTGATTGGCATATTTGGCTACCCATATGGCTGCCCATGGCTTGTTGGGAGTAGAGAACCATTGCCACCAAATTTTTGCACCCATGATTACATTGCTGTAGCTAGGATCCCACAGACCTATACCCCCTTTTTCTTTAGGCTTGCAAGCTGTTGTCCATTTTAGCAAGGCCCATTTGTGATTTGTGCCTATTGCACCCCAAAGAAAATTGCGCTATAAAGCATTTAATTTTTTAATAACCCATTTAGGCACTGCAAGGATTGAGAAAAGGTAGAGTGGCATTGCCTGTAGCACAACTTTGATTAACACTAATTGGCTAGATATATTCAGTGTTCTGTGAGTCCATAAATTGAGACGAGATTCAAGTTTCTCAAGGAGAAAATGCCAAGAGGTGTGCTTGATGGAAAAATCAATAAGGGGGGCTCCAAGGTATTTGGAAGGTAAGGAGGCTATGGAGAAGCCCAGGATACGGGCAATGACATGTTGAGTAACAGGGGGGGTGTGAAAAAAGAAGATCTGCAATTTAACCTTGTTGATGCTAGTTCCTCAAGCATCAGAGAAGTCATTCAAAAGGGATTTAAACATAGAGGCTTCCTGAACTGAAGGGTACCCAAATAGCATGTTGTCATCAATGAACTGTTGATGAGTGATGATAGGAGAGTTGTGAATGGATAAACCTTTGAGCTACTGAGAGAGGAGGGCATGTTTGATATGGTGACCCAAACCTTCCGCCATTAGCACGAAAAGGAATGGGGAGAGGGGATCTCCTTCCCTAATTCCTCTTGAGGGATTGAAAGGACGAGATGGTGCCATTTATGAGGATATAGAAGAAAGTTGTGGAGATTAGGCTCAGAATCCATCGAACCCACATTGGGGAAAAACCAAAAGAAATTAACATTTTTTGAATATAGGTCCAACTTAGCTTATCAAAAGCTTTTGAGAGTTCAAGCTTGAGAATCATACCTGCCTGTTTGGAGTGCTTGAGGGAATGCATGATTTCATGTGTGAGGATAGTGTCATCCAGTAATTGTCTTCCTTCTACATAACCAGATTGTTCAGGCGATGTGAGCAAGGACAGACGCGGATTTAACCTGTTGGCAATGACCTTAGATATCACTTTGTAAATAGAATTGAATAGAGCGATTGGGAAAAATTTCTCTGGAGTACTGGTGCTCTCTTTTTTTGGGATGAGGGCAATGAAAGTTAAATTTAGAGAGGGCAGAAGCCAATAAAGAGTATGCGATTCCTCCACCACTAGCCATACCTCCTCTTTTATAAGATCCCAGAAAGAGTGGAAGAAAGTAGTAGTGAAGCCACCTGGACCCGGGGCTTTGCGCTCCTTGAGCTGGTTCATAGCTACATCCACCTCCTGCGGCGTGACAGGTCGAAGAAGGAGTTTGTTGTGTTCTTCTGTGATAATTTTCAGTAAATTTTGAGTGATTTTTTCTATAGCAGGTCGTCTAGCTATTTGGGGTTCTTGATGAACCTTCTGGAAGTGGCTTATAAATTCTTGTTTGATCTCTGCATGATTTTCCACTCTTTCCCCTCCTTGCTTTTGAATGAAAGAGATGGTATTGTGAATTCTTCTCTGTATTGTGGTTATGTGGAACAATTTAGTGTTCCTTTCTCCTTCTTATAGCCATCTAATCCTAGATTTCTGCTTCCAGAGAATTTCCTCCTGCTTTCCCCTCTCCTCCATTTGATTGTGAATGTGCTTTTCTTGTTCCAAAGTCCCTTCCTTGTATCCCTCTGTGATTATCTGTTGCTGGAGGTCTCTCATTTCTTTGTTTAGATATTGTTGAGCCTGAAAGATGTTACCGAAAGTCTCTTGATTCCAATGCTTGATTTGGGATTTCAGAAATTTGAGTTTCTGTTGAAACTGAAATATTTTTGATCCCTCTGAAAAAGGGAAGTTGTTCCATGTGGATCTGATGAGATCGTTGAAGGCAGCATGGGAGATCCAGAACGCTTCGAAGCAAAATGGTCGCCTGGTAGCGTTGCCTGGTCTTTGCCATTGGGGGGAGATAGGACAATGATCAGAACTTGAATATGGAAGAATTGATGCCACGATGTCACCTCCAAGATGCACCGCGTTATCAAAGATGAGGAATATGTCTAGTTTAGAAGCTATTTGATGAATCCTTTAAAGTGGCCATTTTCCTGTTCCAGCTTGGCACGACCTCCTTGCTTTTCCTCCAGCTTGGTGATCATGTTGAAGTCTCCTCCAATGATCCAAAGAGGATGGACTCTATTGAAGTTAAGCATTTCTATTGTGTCTAGTAAAGTAATTTCGTTGCCTGCTTCCTGTGGGAAGTAGACATTTGTGAGATGGCCATGGATGTTGGTGCTGATTATATGAAAAGTAGCCTAAATAATGTGATGGGAGGCATGAATTTATGAAAGTGTTATAGCTTGCATGTTCCAGGAAATTTCCAGTCCCCCTGAGGCACCTGAAGCATCCACTGCAACCGAGTGACAGCCTGGCCAAGCTCTAGAGAGAATGTTTCCAAGAGTGTTGCTATTACATTTCATTTCCTGAAGAAAGAAAATCTGGGGTTGCTCCTGCTTTATCATGTTTTTTATCATTTTGAGTTTCCCGGGGCTGTTGAGACCTCTTAAATTCCATGAAGTGAGCTTCATGATTCACTATTAGTGGTGGGCTTGTAATACTTTGTCAGCTTAGTGTATTTGCCTGAGTCTACCAGGATTTTCCCTATTACTATAGTTATTTGGAGATATGTCCTTCTCCCACGTTTTTTGGAGTCTTTAGGAAGGAAGCCGCCAACCCATTGACTCCCTGGCTGAATACCCAGTTGTTGTTGCTGGTAAGCCCTAGAGATGATGACTTCCAGTGTGTTGAGTTGATGCTCTAGAATCTTGTCGTAGTCCTTCTTTCTGCATGCTTGTTCGAGCTCAAGAATGTCAAGTCATCCCAAATCAATGCTTTCCGATTCTTCATCCATTTTTTGCGTTTGACTCTATTAATCTAAAGTGATTGCTAAGTGCAAGGATTGGCTAGGGAAACCATCAACATCCATATCATTAGATTTCCATTCAGGGTCCTTTCAAGTTGCCTCAAGAATCCCATTGATGTCATTTGGGGGCAAGGGATTGGGAGAGGAACCAGATAGAGGAGAGAGAGAGGACGAGATGATCAGCGGAGGGATGAGCAACAACTTCAAAGGTGGTTCTTCTGAGGTTTTAGCAAGAACCTCAAAGCTGTTGCTTGTGGAAGGAATGGAGGCAGCGTCTTGCTGGGGTTTTTTCCTTGAGGAAGGTTTTTTGTGTGATCTTTTGCAGTTTGAAACTTTGGTGAAGCCATCATGGGCCGGCTTGTTTGAGGGATCAGAGGTTTGGGGTTTAGCATTTAGAGGACAATCTTGAAAAAGATGCCCATGGGAATGACACTTACGACAGCGAAAGGGTACATGTTCGTAATCTAAGGGTTGAGTCCATTCATAGTCATCATGAAAGAGGCTTACCGAGTCCAGAAGGGCTTTGTGTAGGTGCATGAAGACACAGATACGAGCATAGGAAGTGTATATGCGTAGCTTCATTTCTTCAGCAATTTTTATAAACTCCCCCAGCCCTTTGCCAATGTCTCTGAGCGATTCCTCATCCCAGTATTCCGACGGGAGTGAGTACATCCTGATCCATACTGGTGCCCAGCTAAAATCCTCCTTGTCCGGGTTAAATCTCTCTACCCATTCCCTTAAATACAAACCAGCGGAGTTGAAGAAATAGGGACCTTCATCCATGATTCTATTCCGATATTTGATGTAGATGAAGATCACAGTGAAGAACCCCTTTGGTCCTAGCTGTAGGGTGACATGACCCTTGGGTTTCCATTTGGTAGAGATCCATCCTTGCAAATCTTTTTCAGTCAGCAAGAATCCAATAAATTTTCCAATGAGCGCATGGTCCTTCATATACTGAATTTGACCATTGATTCTTTTGCTGGGAAGTTCTATCTTGGGCCTTTCAGCTGCTATGGGTTTGCATGTCTTTGA
>APFE030016113.1:0-22890 GCA_000404065.3 Pinus taeda | reverse complement strand
GACCCCCACGAGGGGGAGAAGTCCCCCCTGCGCCCCCCCGCGTGGAGGGGTGTACAAAAGTTCCTAGGGTATACATCCGGCTAAAACAAAGACCTCTGAACAATCATGCTCCACACACAACAATCAAGGAGAAGGTCCACAAAATGATGACAAAACTATGGATGGAGTTTGAGCAACAATACTAGCAAGCATTAGGGAATGTGTAGAAGTATCTACATGAACTACAGATTCAAACAAGATGGTTACAAGTGAGCGTTGGATAGGCAAGGGAGATTCTAGCAAGCCTCCAGCAAGTGAGCGCAACTGTGTTGGAGGCAAATCAAACTCTGGATCTCAGAGTCATACCGTTACGAGAAGGATCCCTACGTGCATACATAGAGGAAGCAAACACTGAGCTCACATAGATCAAACATGTGGATGTCAACCTTACAACACTACCTATCCAGACCCTCCATGAATTACATGAGGGAGTATTCAATGAGCTTACAGTCATGGAGTAGACCACACTGCTGGTAATCAATGAAGAGAAGACCAACAATGAAAAATATTTGCAGAAAAAGCATATGCACTAAAAGAAAAGGAAGAAATGGCCACACGCAGCCAAAACTTGGAGGAATTCATTACACACTCATGTAATGTGCTGCCATAACTCAACATTCCTGAAGATGCAGCTTCAACAACAAAGATTCAGAAGTTGGCTACAGTAGTTAGGGAATAAAAGGAGGAAATCGGCTGAGTCTGAACTAAATTATAGATGTAGATGTTTGTATTATAGTTAAAGTTGTAGCCAACCACTTCGCCAAAAGTCTAGGAGCAGTGTCAAGCACCCATCAAAGAGGGAATTGCTACTTTAGATGGAGAATTCAAGGACTAAATAGATCTCTTTGAGTAGGAAATGGAACTATGGAAGTCTCTATAGGAGGACCCAACTCTGCAGAGAATTGGTACAAATATCAAGGACAAGCAACAAAAATTTAACAAACTTAGGGTGACTGCATGCACTTTGTCGCTAGTTTAGCATTTTTCTTCACTACATAAAGGACAACACCTGCAGATAATGATTGAAGAACTACAACGAAAAGATGTCATCTTGAGGGTTATGACACAACTATGGACAGAGGAAGCGTGTTAGCTCTATGTCAGTTCAGGAAAAGTTGAAGACCATCTAGCAGAGACAGAGGATGATGATCCTCATGGTGGAATGCCATACTATAGAGAAGCTAGTTGAAGAGGAACAACAGGACATAATATAGGGTACTATTAATTTGCAGGTGTTGAAGGTGGATTTTTGGGAACTTGAGGAAAAGATTTTTGCACCAGTCGAGTGACTTGATGACAAGTCACCCAATTTGTGTTGGGGGCCTGTTGGGATAGGGTCCTTGGGGTCCAAAATTGAGTATGAATTTAATATATTTTTGTATAAAGTGTAAAGTCTCTGTGAAATGTGGAAGCAGAACACGAAGCTGGATGAGTCAAAAGGGCTTTAGTCCCTTAGGTGGGTAAGTATTAGAGAGGTTTAGAGAGCCACCCATGGTCCACGGACCATGGTATTGTAAGAGAAATGCTACGTATAGATGAGTCATAGCGAGTCTTAAGGGGATCCAATTGAGAAGAATCATTGTAAGGGAAAGGTGCTAAGCCAAGAAAGGTTTGTTTCTTGTACTTAGGTAGAAGGGGAAGGCTCCTTCAACTAAATGTGCAGAGATCTTGAAAAGTTCACAGGCGAAATTGAATATACATGTGCATTATTTCATACTTCTGCAAGTTTATGTATCTTCTCTTTTTGTTATGATTTACATGAATTAATGCTTATTTACTGCGCAAAAATATTAAATATGTAATACTAATTCATATTAAGACTAACAAAGGACCTTCGCAAAGATCTAGAAGTTGTTTATGTACATTTATAGTAATTATATGTTCGGAAAGGTTAAGGGTGTGCGAAACTAGATCTAAGCCATAAGGACTACAGGAACCCATCGCAGAGGCCTCTAGATGGAGAAACATGGTTTTGTCATCCCCTAATACTGCTTCGAGTGAGACTACAACCTATGCTATGCAGGTTGTTTCCAAAAGGGCTAGTAGTTAGGGTTTTATTCGTTGGTAGAGATAATGTTGAACCTCAGTTAGGCCCCATCAAACCAACATCTTGTGATGTGGAAGAGGAAGGTGTGTTTTGAGAAACCATTTCACTATCGTGACAAGGAAATGGATCCTTTGAAATAGTGGGATTTGGAGAACCTTTAAGGAATTTGGAAACATCTGCCCGATGTGGGCATTCCTTAGTATATTAAACCTCATTTCAAATAAGGAAAGGATAGCGAGGTTTTCATTTTTCATTGGTAGGATAATTTCTAGCAGGTGTTGGATACCTATACCAATAGGTTTCATATTTCATGATTGGCAAATTCAAATGCCAAATATGCTCTACTTTGCTGATACAAAGATCCCATATTTCCAAGGAATGGCAAGGTGTGTACATGCCTTCATGTTTATTAAATTTTGATGGATGGTCCAACAGTCTAAACTGGATCATGCCATGTTTCAATTTTCTGTTGTAGGATAGATAAAGAAGTCTGTCCAAACTGTTTGATCTTGGCAGACCAGTAGTTAGGCAGAGAAAGATAAGGTTCCCAACTGCTTAATCTGGGGCCTTGAAAGAAATAAGGGTAGTGCTAGATAGGAAATCAAAGGAAAAATCCAATGGAAAAGAAAAGGCACATAAAGGGTTTGCAAGTTCAAGTGCACCCTCCAAGAAGAAACAAAAAATGCTAGGCAAATAGTTGGGTAGGTAGACGGGGTTGCAGAAAGTGGTGTTCCTTCCAAGCTGAATTTTGCTAATCAAAACAAGGAAAACAACATAGTGGAGCATGTCTAACCTCCCTTTTTCCTGATTCATCACTCATTACTAACATCCCTTCACCAATTGTGTTTATGGAAGAAATTCAAGGTTTTATGTTGGTTCTTGATTCCTAAAGAGCCACATTTCTTGTGCAAAATTCTTTTCATTTTGATCTACTCCCCAAGCTAAGTTGTTTTCAAGAAAACTTAGTGATATCACTCCTCATTCACCTTCTCCCTCCATATTAACCTCTAACTTGTATTATCTAACTCCCTACATACCCTTTCCCTACTATTATAACACCATGGTGTATAAACCCTAAGCATTCTATAAATATCCCCTCCTTGCCATTATAGCCATATGATTCACTACTAGGGAATTGAATTAACACTTGGTTAGCTCAAGAACCCAAGCCTTACCTTTTTGTCTCGATCAGAACTCATTCTACCTAGTCAACCCTTCATTTTTCCCTAAAAACCTTGGAAAAAAACTTTTGCACCCTTTAACCCGCTCAAAATGACAAAAGCACCTTGAAAACCCACTTTCTCGCTTTATCCTAAGTCTAAGGCCTTTGTGAGCTTTATATGCGGAAAAACCCATTTATCCAAAGTTCCGAGGCATGCGTGACTTTGCAAATGAAATTGCATCAAAAACCCATTTATCCAAAGTTCCGAGGCATATGTGACTTTGCAAATGAAATTGCATCAAAAACCCATTTTTTCTAAGTTTCGGGATTTTATCGACCATTGTAAAAATACATTGCAAATCATTGAAATTTGTTAAAATTTCCTAAGGGTCCCGTTGGGCGCAAATACCATGGAAAATATTATTTTAATCCCCGCCCGATGCCGTATCACCCGTGCAAGTCAATGGCCCGTCGACCGTCCGATCAACCTCTTTCCATCCGACGGTTGACGCTGATATCAGACTGGCCCCGACGTCCGATAGATATCGTCCAATATCTGTCAGAGGCTGACGTTAGGCTTGGTCCACGTGTCACCTCCAAATTGTATTAGAGCCCCCTCTGACAGATTCCTTTCTGTATAAGAACCGGTCCGATATTTCGCCACCTGTCTGCCAGCATCAGCGCCGCCTAACCGCCTCCATCATCGCCACGACCGTGCGCCCCGTCCACCATTGCTCCACCTGTCTGCCACCTCACCACCCCCGTGGACCAGTCATAGGCCGCCACGTCACCTGATGACGTCATGCTGACATCATCCGACCCTGACCCACCTGGTGACGTCATGCTGACGTCATCCAAAAAAGGCGTGAATGACCCAAAAAAGCCATATTTTGTCAATTTTTGCGTTCTTTTTGCACTTTTGGAAAAAACTGTTGTTGCGTTCTCTGCATGCGTTTTACGACCAATTGCACCAACTTGCTCAGAATCAACCAGGAGATCTCCGATGCGCCTACCCACCTGCATCCGTGACCCGGCCCATCGATTTACCAGGTATTTCTCCCTGCAAGTCTTCCCTAAGCCTGGTTTTTGTCTGTAATAACAAAAAACTCACTTAAAAGCTCTGAAAATGTATAATTCACTGGTGAATTCTCTGTGCCCAGCCCACACTTAAAAATCTAACGGTCGAAATTCATTAGCTGAGCCTATTTTAACACAGCCTTCATTGAAAACCTGCATTTTCGTTCGCGCAGTCATGAACAGAAACCCGGAACCTACATTCAATTGTTGAGGAAGGTCTATTAAAGACAAAAATTTTGCTTCTCAAGTGACTGAAACAATATTTCAATTGTTGTAAACTTTCCCTGTTACCCTTCATTTATCAATTTACCTCTTCACTTAGGCAGTGCTCTTTTCTATTTTACCCAGTCTGAAGAAGCAGCAGTCTATTTACAAAACAGAATCTGAAGTAACCATGGAGACCCCAGTAGCACTGGTTGCCCTCAATGTTGCTCCCTTAAATGCCCCTCAGAGAGAGCTGGAGTGGCAGGATTTGGCAGACTTGGATTACCAAATCTCAGAGGACTCCTCATCAAAAAGCAAGTTCCACCTCCACCTGCTGAATGAGCTTAAGGAAAAACATGTGGATGGGACAGACATATTAGGCATTTGGGATTCCTTCCTCCCAATTTTCAGGCTCCCTCAGGTCAACCAATTCCTTGACCTAATTCATCTGTGTGCTGTCTGCTATGACCCCATTCAAAGAGCTGTGCTTGACCCTTCAGGATCAGTTGTATTCTACATGACCCTTGAGGCCATTAGAGAGATGCTACAGTTCAAGACTCAGAAGAAATTGGTCCCCTTGTCTCTATTGGATCTGATAAACCAAGGAGCTAAGATGCTCACAGATGCACAAATCACAAAGCTCAACCAATTGTTTATTAAAAACTCTGACATTGTGTTGTACCCTCCTATTTTTGATGGCTACCTCAATCAACTGGGTGTAGATCTTGCAGATATGATTAGTTCCATCTTGGGGTAAAAATCAGTTGAATTTATTGATGAAACTGTATTAGTGATGATGACTATGTTTTCCCCTGGCAAAACTCCAATTTATTATGATTATGCCACATACATATCAGATAAGATGCATGAGCAATTTTTGAACCTGTCAAGAGAAAAGGTGTTCAGATACACCTCCCACATCTACCACTTGATTCTATATTATCAGCATGAGAAGTTCTCCTTCATTGTCAAGAGAATGGATGCACAAGGCAATCCAAGGTCAGTAGTGTACTGGACCTCAGTGTTTCATAGCAGAACCTACTCTCCGTACACTTACTATGAATTTATAGACCTCTTCGTTCACCCAGCCATGTCCTTGTTCCTAAGCTCGCCTCCTCCAAGACTGACTGATGAGATGAAGAGAATCCTGCAGTTATCCAAAGTGTACAGCATTGGGGATTGGTACTTTTACCAAAACTACACCATAATCAGAATATATGGTTTTGAGTTACCCCCATACAGATTGCCCAATTATGTGCCCATGAGACTATTTTCCCTTGAATATTTCAGGCATTTTGGGAATGCTGATATGGTACACTTTGCAGGCAAGGGCAAGAAGGCATAGATGAAAGTGAAAAATCAATTGGGCCACATTGTTTTGAACAAAAGGGAAGGCTGGAAAGAAGCTGATAGAAAGCTAGAATGCCTTGGCCTGAAGACCAACTTCCTCTGGAAACCCTATGACCCCAATCACTCCATATCATTCAGAAGGCTCAAATATAAGCTCTCTACTTATGACCACATAAGTTTGCCCCACATTGAAAAATATGCCAATCAACCAAAATGGAAAAGGGGCACACTGGAGGAACTGGTCACACAAGAAGAACTGAATGAGAGAGCTAGAA
Source organism: Pinus taeda (assembly GCA_000404065.3). Lineage (NCBI taxonomy): Eukaryota > Viridiplantae > Streptophyta > Pinopsida > Pinales > Pinaceae > Pinus > Pinus taeda. Next base: position 16,736 of record APFE030016113.1, on the reverse strand, counting down.
GACATCTTCTGAAATTGGCTGACTTGGAACTTCCTGCACAGGTGTTCGCTCTGCCAAAGCCTCAAACATGAGCAGCTGCCTCATCCTCTACAACACATCAAGAGGTAGTCCAAACTACAAACCAACCTCAGAGCAAAGGCAAGGAGAAAGAAATGGAGCAGCAGGTACAGCAGGCACAGGTTCAGCCACCCCAACAGGTACAACAGCAACAAAAGGAGCAGCCAGGGCGGGGGGAACAGACAGAAGAGGCCCCAATGGCCACACAGCAATAGCCAACACAAATGGAACCTCCCAGGAAAGACTCAAGGATTGACTCTTCTGTCCTCCAAACCCCTCAAAGGGAGGATGTAAACAGGAAAAGGGACAGAGAGACTCCCCTTACTACCTCACCAACTCAAGGGGAGAAGAGGCAAAGGTTAAACCCTTTCTCTAAAGAAGAAATGCCAATGGGGCAGACTTTAGGTACAGGCCTGCCCAACATGGAGGCCTCAGCCAGCTCCTTCCAACAAGAGCAAGATAGGGCAGCAAGAGGAGAAGTTAGCTCCTCAGGTCAACGGAGGGAAGGTGAGAAAAGCATTAAGCAACAGTTTAAGGACATCAAAAGCAGAAATGAACCTTTAAGGCTGCAATTATATAATCATCTATTAAAAATGGCTCCCACAAACCAACAAAGACTCATGTCTGCATATGATGCACATGAGGGAAAGATGATAATGAGCCATTTCACACCAGCAGTGCAGCAACCACAGTCAGCTGCCGATTATATCAAGACCAACCTGGAGGTCCTGTCCAAATACATCCACCCAATGGATCAAATTGAATTGCATAAACAAACGGGTGAGATGGTGTATGCCACCTTGGCAGATAAAACCCTGGTGAACTATAGGCTACAAATAGCCTGAATAACACCACTGCACAACTTGAGCTAGAAAGGGCTTCCTCTCAAGCTAAAGACAATAGGATCAAAGCTCTAGAGGAAATCATAATAGAGCTTGGACATGATCCTAAAGATTTCAAGGCAGTACAAGAGATTCTGAAGCTGAGGGATGCTGATATGGCAGCATTGAGAAAAATGTTAAAGATCCCAGCAACTCTTCATCCTCAAACAAAAGAGATTGCCCAGCTCAGACAAGATAAGGATGCAGCTGCTATGTTGATGACATTATATAAAGAGCTCATCCACACCCAAGAGAAGCTGCAGGAATCAGAGGCTACCCTGTAGGCAGCATTACAGCAAAAGGAGGCAGGACAAACCTCACAACCTCCTCCAGAAACAATAAATCTTGAGGAAATCCCTCAAACCACTGCCCCTCCCAGCCAGCAGATACAACAGGCAGCACCATCCACCTCAGCACCACACACAACAGAGCAGGCTGAAAGCCTTGACATGCAAAAGCTGAGGAATGAAATTCAAGTCTTGGAGTCTCAGATGACAGAGTTAAATCAAGATAAGGACACTCTCGCGAAAATCAATGAGAAATATGACAAGTCCAAGCATAATGTGGCTGAAAGGGAAAGGGAGGTAAAGGCCCTCAAGAAAAGAATAACTGAGCTAGAAAAAGAGCTCACATTGGACAAAGTGACATCTGAACTTAAGAGGGTCCTGTGGGCCAATATTGGCCAGTTCATCACAGACCAATGGGAGTACATTGAAGCCATCCATGAGCAAATAACGCTCATTGGGAAAGCACACAGAGAGATCCAATGGGCAAGGGAATCTCTAGGAAATATGCATGAGATTGCCACTAAAATGATAAATGTGCTAAACTACAAGACAAGCTCCCAGCTCATCAAAATGGGAATTGGCAACAGGACGACCATTTCACTGATCAAAAGGGTCTTGAGATTAAGAAACCTGATTTAGACCCTGGAAAGAAGAACCCAGGATATGCAAGCAGATATCAACAAATTCCAGAACAGGTTCATGGCATTGCAAAATAGGGGTCTGCCTAGCCTGTTGGAGCCATCAGGAAAGTTGCTCTCACATGAAAAATATGCTAAGAGAGTGAACACTTTTGCTGGAAATCAAATTTCAGAGACAGCTAGTACATCAGCACAAACAGGACCAACAATAGGACAGACCCTTTTCAACAGGGTGGAAAGTCTATTTTTTATTATGAATGAAATCACACACTTGTTTGATGAGACTCCCCATTTTTACAAGTAGATAGAGGCAGATGAGACCATGGGGTCAATTTTGAGGCATCAATTTCCTACACAAGATGTGTGGGATAATTTGATACAATTACTGTTAAATCAAAGTCAGTAATTGTGTTTTTACTTTTTGAAAATATTTAGGTTTTTCATACACAGGAAGATAAAGACACATCAGCAGGTATGCAGAAAAAGGCTGAGCCAACTCAGCACATGTATTCGGCCACCACAGCAGCAGTAGCAGTCAAAGGTGATAGGGCCAAGAAGCTACAGGAGGACAGAGCTGCATAGACACGTCATTCAACAGTTATAACAAAGCGCTCAACCAACTCCGTGAGCTCCAAAGGTCAAATTGTTCTGACAAGAGTTAAGAGCCTTTAATGTTTCATTAAAGATTGTAATAACTTTTTATCTGCAATTTCGGTATGAGTTAAAGAAGATATTTTACCTCTCAGATGACTCAATGCCTGAGATATTTTGTATGAGACTGCTATATATTCCCCCTTGCATTTGATAGCAGGGGTTGGACCTTGGATGTAAGAGATTATTGATATCTATTCTACTACTCTTTTTCTGTAATTCTCAGAGAAGTAATACAAAGGATGATGGAATTTCCAAAGCTCTATGTTGCTTGATGTTTTGCTGGTGTTTAGCTGAAAGTTGCAGGATTCCTGCGTATCTCATGGCACAATAAGTTTTCTCTTGTAACTCTTTGTTATGTGTTTGTTATCTTTCATATCTCTTTCATGTTCCGGTGTTTAAATAGTAAATAGCAAGGAAAAAGAATAGTTCCAGGACTTAATAACAGATTACCCTGAACTCAATCTAAGCTATTTTTAATGTCTTTTCTTCAGTTATAGTAATGAAAGTGTAATTCTTAATTGCTACCCTTTCACACTATTTCTTCACAGTGATTATTTTTCAGGAATTCAAGTTTGCTCCTGAAGAACACACCTCTTTCACACACCCCAGCTTAGTGGAAAATTCTTAATTGCTTTTCACTGGTTGTTGCACTCCATCATCACAATTTAAAGTTTGTTTCATGAAGTATCTAAACGGCCCTGTAATTCCAGCTGCACCAAAATCATGATTTCAAGAAGCCAACAGCCACAGACTCCATTGCCCAATGGACTAATTTTACCTGCAGAACTACATTTCAAAACTATCAGAAAAACATCCTACGAACCAAAACATAAACCAAAAACCTTCACTTCATAACTAGCCTAAAATCTCCATAGAACAGAGACAAACCTTAAAGAGAGAGCCCTCTCTGATTACAGCTGGGCTAGAAGCTATAGTCCAAAGATTGGTTAGTGGTTACCTCGACCGTATTCCCTTGGGAGTCAAAGGGAACAACCTGGGTGTTAACAGCAGGTATCTCTTTTTAAGAAGCATTTTGTTTTGATTTAGCTTTCCCATTATTTTTACCTTCGGTTGATTTTGTCTTGTTGGTAGACGATTATATGACATTAATCTCAGAAATAGTTTCTAGAGAAAGGCTTTCACATGGTGTATCTTGTATGGAGAAAGTATGAGTACTTTTAGAATTTTTCGCTTTCCCCTTAAACTATTGGCTAATAGAACCTATAATACCATTAGCAGCATTAGATCTTGTAGGAGACGTAATGATTTGTTCACTTGTAGGGCGCGATAAATTCAGGATTTTCTCATAAAAAGTGCTAGATTGAGTGTAGACTAAGTCTGAGTACTAGGCACAAGAAATTACCTACTCATCTGTGACAACACCTCTCTTGGAACAATTCTCTATAATAATCGGAGGAAGTGACTTTGTAAACTAGTCCGCTAAAATCTGATCTAGAATAAAAACCTTGACTAAGCGATGTCTACATTTGCATTCATGGATATGATAAAAAATGTGAGTCAATTGTGATAATTTTAAAGAAGTCAATAGTTTGGTACTAGTATCGTAATAGATGGGTAACTGAAAGTGGGTTAAAATTGATATTTCCATGGAGTTAAAGTTATGGAAACAAGTGTGAGGTAGCTCAATGTACCATTTGGTTACCGAACTGGTTAAAGTTCACTGGAAAAGGCAAAGATGGATGGCGTCACCAATTAATGAATTCGATGCACACCAAAGATGATATGTCAATCACATGATTGGATGGATCTTCTCCCAATTTTCCTTCTAATTTGGGTATGTCACTCAGTACCTTGTAGGAATCACCAGCCAATAAGGATAATAATAAATAGGATCATTGGTTAACCAATATAAATATGGTAAATCTAGCATTGCAAGAAATGGTAAATATCGGTTAGGGTCTTACGTTGAAAATTAATGACCGTGTGGATTAAGACCAACCCCTGGAGGAGGATACCGGATATCCTGGAATAGCCTGTACAATGGGAATTGGAATTCCACCTGGGTAACTAGGGTGATCCATACTAGTTTGAGGTTTATTAGGTACTTGATAAGTATGACTGGGGTATGGTTAACTCTGAAAAGGTTGAGCTTCAACCATTTGACCTAAGTAATATTTCCCCTATAAAAGTTGAGCTTGCAAAGGTTGACCTTGAACAAATTGACTTTGAACAGGTTGACTTTGAATAAATGGACCTTCAAAAGGTGGTTTTGATAAGAATAGTTTGATAAGAAGAATCATGTAGGATTTCCTCAATAGTCTGAGGAGTAGATATTTGAGGGGTTACAAGAATGATCATTTTTGATACTGCTAGAATAGGTGTCTAAGGAGAACTTGGAATCAACTATGAAACAAGTCTTTGAATAGGGGTCTGTGGCGAACTATGAACATGTCGTTAAACCAATAAGAGGCCTCTATAATTCCATTTTCCTCAATCAATCACAGTCTAGACAAAGGTAGTGGTTCATGTTTTTTTGTTACTAGCATTCTTTGAAGTCTAAGGAGATCACTCTTTTCCACAAGAGGGATTAGTCCACATAACAAACTAGTGACTCCACTAGGGAATTGTTTTAATATCCATTAGTTTTCCTTGTTTCACCTTTTCAACTTCCCAAATAAGCCTTCCTTTAGTGTCTCAAAATCTTAGAAATTTGGATTTTATGCTAGACTTTGTTTATTTATGTTTCTTTTCTCCATTTCCTCATTGTGCAGATTCTTACTTTAGGCACAATGTGCACTTCTGTTCATTTTCCTTTTAGCAAGAGAGCATATTCACATTGGTTTATTCCAGAGCTTGTGCACATGCCTGGAAATTTTGAAAAAATTAGTTATATCCTCTTTACCTCCAAACTTTTGGTTTGTCCCTATTGTTTTACACTTGTTTGAACCTCTTATGAGTGTTTGTTAGTCTAGCTAAGTTTTATGGAGAGTTTTTGTTGTGATTATCTTCCTTTTTCAAACTAGGGTAAGTTCTTATCTCATGAATGGTTGATTTACCGAAAGAAAGGTCTATTAGTCTCATCTTCTTTACTCTTTATCTTTCTTCTATCGATTATATCAGAATTTGGTTCCAGTTTTTTCTTTTGCAAAAGTTTCATTTCTGTGTCAAGATCAATGCTTTGGAAGCTTAGGCATTGTTTTAAAATACTTCTTGTACTAGTTTGGAAATGGAAAATCATTTTTATTCCTGTCATTGAAGTGTTCATGAATTGTACTTTTGCTACAAGTGAAGTCATAGCATCCAATTACAGAAATTTATGTTTAGTCATTATTGTTTTCTTGTTGCATTTTTCGAATTTCTGAGTGATTGTATGAAAAGAGAGAATTCTAGTTCACTTGTGTTATTGGGAAAAGTGAAATTTTGAAATTGTTTTGTGAATTCGGGTGATTTCAAATTGGATATTTGCATTTTCGGTAAAGGGTTAAAGTGGGGTTTAGAGTTTTTGTTTATATTTCAGTTGAAAAATTGAAAGACGCTTTTCTTACTTTATATATGTTTTCATTGAAACAAAAAGGTTATATAATCATTTTTATTGCATTAGGATTGCATCAAGTCATAATTTCATCAAGTTTTGCATCCATTTCCTTTGTGTAAACCACAACTATTATAATCAATGCTAATTAAAATAAATCTAGAAAGTTTATTCTTAGGGATATTTTCCACATACAGTAATTTAGGATGTAGGGCTTTGAAATAGGGAAGTGAGTAAACTTCCCAAGGCTACAAAAAACACCAAAATCTTGCGATAGGGAGATAAATCTAGTTATTTCATTTTTTCTTTGGGAAGCTCTTGTTACAAAGGAGTCAAGCACAAGATCATATCATACCTTTTGGAGTGATTATACCCACTTCATCAACTATGGTATAGTGATTTAGTTGTTTTACAATGGTGCAGAAAGTTACTTGAGGTCACTTGAAGGTAAAACTCCAATTAACCATGTTAATGATATTTTGAGGGGATTGAGCTTTGTTATTGTGCCCTTCCATGTACGTCCAATTTGTGATTGTCCCCCGAGGTATAATTGTAACTTTTAGTTGGTCACCTTAGTGACCACAATCATAGGGCTATTACCCGAGGTGATGGTAGAGGGAAGGTCCTTTTGTACCTGGAATAGACACTGATTATAGTCACTTAGACATTTTGGAGGATAATCTCCACTCGAGATGGTATAAGTGAAGTTAATTGCACCATATTATTTCATTAAGCAGGCTATGAGTGTAACTAGTTCCACTTGCTCAATCTATAATCAATTTTCAATTTCATTTCTAGGACTTTGGATTTCATTACCAACTAGAGATTTCGTTGTGAAAGGCTTGTTTGCATGGTTTGAAGCATTATATTTTTTAGCATGTGTTAATTGTTTGTTTTTACTTTTTAGAGAGCTTAGAATTGGATTGTGAATATTGTGTAATTTTCTGATAAATTTTTCATCCTGGCTAAATCACAAGGTAGTCACGTAGAATGCAAAGTAAGCCTCTTGAATACACACTAAGTAAATTGGAAAAGATAAAAATTGAAGGACCAAAGTCAACATGATTAAAATCCTCAGAAGAACCTGAAACATCAACAATTTTAAAATCTTAGATATTGGAAACCGAAGTGAATCCAACGCAAGAAATCGAATTGGGCTTATTTTAAGATGGTCCAAGGATTACTGAAGTATTTCATAGTAAATCTAACACTAGTGAAGTTTCAGATACTGAACTAATTGAACCAGACGTAGAACCTCTAGATTCTAAATTTTATCAACCATAATCACCTTTCATTTTTATAGCTCCTACTCTTGAGCCACCCTCACCTCGAAGGAAGTTGATAGTTACGTCTAAATTACTTCCTAGGTTAATTAGCATTGAAGATATTACTGAAAAGAATGAAACACCTCATTCTCCATTTATTGGTAGTGAAACTTTTGAAAAAAAAGTTCCTTTCTCTCCTTTTCAACCCGACCCTTGGTATTCTACTAGTTTAAGTTTTTTAGGTAAGAATTTGTTACTGCCATGCATTCCTTTTTATTCACCAGAAAGAGATATGTCATAAATTCCTATTGGGAGCCAACCCATTGATTCATCTATGTTTATCAACTCCTCGAAAACACTATTGTATGGTGTTCCATCAATTCCTCCTAGATACCAGTCACTTACTAGGACCTTCTCACGAGATACCTTTTCTCCCCAACCTTCTACTCGGTCATCTAGTTTATCCATATCTACTATTAAGAGCATGACTTCCATGCCTGAAGCACTTGTGACATCAAACAAAAAAATACAAATGGTTTTTGGTAATTCAAGTAACCCTCAAGTAACCCCAACTAGTGTTTATTACCCACCTGGGGGGCAACCACCTTATCCTCCACCTGGAGGAAAACCTATTGTTGGGGGTAAACCTTTTACTAGAACTTATGGTCAAATACCTCAACCTAGTCTAGGTGAACATGTTGTAAATAAATCTTTAATTGGTAATCCTTACTTGGGACGAACACTATTTGGAATCCTTGTTTTAATCAATAGTATGGTATAGGTGCTCTATAAGTGCCACTTTATCAACCTATTTAGTCTATTGGACAAACTATTCCTCAAGTACCTATTACAGGTAGTACCTGTCCAACAGTCTCTTTAGGGGATTCCTCAAACAGTTGTCCAACAAATTGTCCAAGGAATTCCTCAAAAACCTGCTCAACAACTAATTCAATACCGTGTTCTGAGTTTGCCACAGACCCCTCTTGAAACAGTTGTTTCACAACTGATTGCAATCTCTCCTCAGACACCTATTCTAGGATTATCATAAGCGACCATTCCTGTAACCCCTCAAATATTTGTTTCTCAAACTACATAGGCAATCCCACATGCTTTTTCTTATCAAACTGTTCCTACAATTGAGTTGATACCACAGATTCCCATTAAGAAACCCATTATCATAATATTGTAAACACCTTTTGAAGGTAAAGTTTTCCAAAGCCCGCCTTTTCAATATCAAGCTTATCGGGTTCCACCTTTTCGAGGACAATTTTTTCAGTGTCTACCTTTCCAAGGTCAAAATTTCCAAGACCCACCTTTTCAAGGTCAATTTATTCAAATTCAAGATGTCCAAAGTCAACTGTTTCAAGGTCAACCTTTGTAAGTTCAACATGTATAGGGGAAATATTACCTGGGTCAAATGGGTGAAGCTCAACCCTTTTAGATTCCACCATACCATGGTCATACTTATCAACTCCCTATTCAACCTCAACCTGGTATGGTTCAACCTGGTTACCCTGGTGGAATTTCATTTCCAACTGCATCAACTATTTCAGGATATCTTGGGTATCCTCCTCTAGGGGTCAGTCTTAACCCTCAAGGTTAGAAATATTTACCACAAGACCCTAAGCGAAAGTTACTATTTATTGCAATGTTAGATTTACCATATTTATCCTAGTTATGATAATATTTGTTATTATCCTTATTGGGTGGCGATTACTACCAAGTTACTGAGTGACTTACCAAAATTCGAAGGAAAATCGGTAGAAGATCCATCCAACCATGTGATGACATATCATCTTTGGTGTGCATTGAATTCTTTAATTGATTATTCCATCCATCTTCACTTTTTCCAATAAACATTAACATGTTCAACAACTAAATGTTACATTGAGCTACCTCACGCTTCTTTCCATAACTTTAACCCCATGGAAATAAAAAATTTAACCCACTTTTAGTTACCGGTCAGTTATGATACTGATACCAAACTATTCACTTCACAATGATAACCAAGAATGACATAAGGGTGAAATCAAGCTCAAACTGTGAAGTGAAAGCTTCGCCTACTTCTCCTCCTAATTTCTTATTTCCATATGTTTTGTGTGGAAACATTGTAGGATAGTACTCGAATTCATGAAAATTTAAGCATTTTATTTTGGAAAGGTGTTTCTTCTTTCCTACTTGGATGGATTCTAGTTTGGTTTGAGACTTCTTCCCTTTTCCCTTCTTTCACTTTCCAGCTAATGAAAATTTTTCTTCATCCTCTCCCTTGGTTGATATTCCATCATTGGTATTCTACTTGATCTCTTCTTGTATCAAATTGGATCACAAGCATTCCCAATTCGATAGTTTCTCCCTCCCGTTGACTAATTCTAGGTAGTTATGCCATCTTTTGGGAAGGCCTAGAAGAGTTAGGGTCACTAGGTCATATTTTCCAACATTCACACAAACCCCTCCAAGCTCATCCTGAACTTGTGTAAAACTATTGAGATACTACGAAATAGTGTCATTCTTCTAGATCTTCATAGTTTGAAGTTTGTCTTTAACGAACAATTTTCTATGGTCATTTCTATTCTCAAATATATCTATCATCTCCTTCCACATTGCTAAAGGAGTTTCGTTCCCATGGATATTTTTGACAATATGGTCTCACACTCCCTCCAAGATTATTATCCTCGCCTTGTCTACATCTTTCTTCCATTGGACTAGGTTTTGGGAATTAATTGATCCTAGTTTTGCAAGATATTCCTTGAAATATTGCAACAATCTATTTTCATAAATCACCACCTCCATGGAATTTAATTCTAGTTGTCTTCCAACGCATACTCTAATATCATCCCAATGAAGGTCATTTTCCCATATCTAAAGAGATCTTACTACACTGAAGCTACAAACTTTAACCTCTTGAGGAACAACTTCGAAATTTGTGTTATAATGCGAATCCTACTCTGATACCATGTAGAAATGTGGTGATATAATTGCAACTGATCAGGAAGTATAATCTAAAATAAAGAGACACATTTCTATTGTACTGATCTACAAAATTTAATTCAAAATTTAGAACAACATTCACAAAAATGCAATAAGAAAAAAACACAGGCATAGTATTCTTCTAGGGTAACCCAACTACGAAGAAACCCTCAAGCTTCTTTGCATTAATAAGATGAATAGAGAATTCATTACAATTATTTTCCCACTCTGAGCACAACCTACATGTGAATAACCTATCTCTTTGCTCAATCAAAAGCTCTAAACTAGACATAGTCAATTTCTAATTCTACTTGAGCCCCTATTTCCTTACATAAACTGTGAGGAGTTAGTCCCATTTTTTTAGGATTTTTCATGCAATTGATTTCACTATTCCCAAGGATTGATCATCTAACTGAATGAAACACCTGTACACTCAAGCTAGTTCACATCTACTTATTACACTACCTTGGAATCTTCTCCACAATTGAGGAACTCAAATTCCTTGCATGCACTAGTTATTTGGAGTTGATTTATCAATTAACTCGATGATCAATGAGTTAGATTGATGTCCCACTACACAACTGACCTTCCACTAGTTCCATTAATTGTTAGAATTAGTTTAACTGAACAAAATTTGATATAACTGAAATGGATTTCTAAAATTTAGCATTCAAACATGATTAACTCAACTCTAGGCCCTCTAAATCGAATTTACTGAGCTAGCTAAGTGACAAGAGACATGACACACAATTTAACTACCTCCAAGTTATCTGCTGATGTAGAAATTTTGAATTTTCTCAATTTGACCAAGGCAAATTCAAATTGAGACTTTCTTACTACACTTCTAAACAACTGAGTACTACCTACTTATGCCATTCTCTTAAAAAAATTCTTCAAACTTTTTTGAAGTGAATTCCCCACCTTTGTATGATCTTAGTCATTTGATATTTAGATCTTTCCCATTCTCAACCTGAGTTTTGAATGTATTAAAATTCTTTATAGCTTCTCATTCCTCTTTCAACAACATTATCAGCGTGGCTCTAGTAAAACCATCACTAAAAAAGATAAAGTGTCTTTCTCCACTTGGGCTCTTTGTCTATTGAGTATGAAGCATGATTGTTTAGAGGTCTTTGTTTCAGCCGAATGTATACCCCATGAAGTTTGTACACCCCTCCACGTGGAGGGGTGGTGGGGGGTCTGGGGGCCCGTGGTCCCCCAACTGCACTGCCCCTGAAGCTAAAAACAAATGTAAAATTGCCTTGTAAAAGTATAGTAATTTCTAGTAAATCTGGGTTGTTCATTAGGCAGATGATCTGACGGTAGAACTTATGTTTAGTTTAGGTTTTTTTTTTCCCCTAGAAGGCAACCCCTCTCTTTGTATGAGGGCATTGTATTTTGAGGCTGTGTAATAGATGTGTATTCTTCGAGTGAGAAGCAAAGAGGTGAGACTGTGAGAGAAAACAGAGGATATTATAGTGGATTTGTTGTAGGTTGTGTCTCTTCATTTTGCTGGATAATAGAAAGGAAGGACTGGCTGTTCAAGGTGGACGTAGCCCAAACTGGGTTAACCACGTATATCTTTGTCTCTCTTGTTTTATGCATTTTCTGTGTTTATATTTCTGCTATATTTTAGGTGTTCCATTGCTACGTAATATATAATTTTCTAACATTGCCCTTGTTGGGCCATAGATATCAGTGTGAATCATCTCCATAGGTTTACAAGATCATATCTCCTTTGTTGTGAACTGATTCCTTGTTTTCTTACCAAACTAACATGACATGTAGATTAAGTCATCATGCCTTGATAGTCTTTGAAACCCTCTTACTTCTCCCATATTTCTTATTTTTATCAGACTATCAGAATTCATATGACCAACTATCTTATTCCACAACTAGGTTTCAATTGTTTTACTTAGGTAGCAACTTACTTTGGAGCCATCAAACACATATACATTGTTGTCAATCCCAATTCCCTTTCCCACTATCTTTCCATTTTCTTCCTGCCGTATCTGACAAACTTTGGATCAAAAGATCACATTATAGCCATTATCGCACATCTCAGTTACACTAAAGAAAATTTTTTTTTTTATGCCTTTTACATAAATCACATTTTTAGCATTAGTCTTTTCATCAAGATTGAATATGCCCTTACTTTTAATTCTTACTGGAGCATTATTACCAAAAGTGACATTATTCCATCCATATTTTTTTTCATATACAATAATTTACGCTTATCCCCAGTCATGTTCTTGGAACAACCACTATCAACATACCATCTTTTTTCTTGATAGTGTTCATACAATGAAAGTCCATATTCCATGGTTTTTCTAGTCTTGCATTTCCAACTCTCACTGTCTTTTGGAAAGGTTGGTTTCCAAGAAAAATGAGATTTAGAAGTATACTCTAACATTATTTTGTACCCACTAGACTTGTTCCCAAAATTAATACATTTGAATCATTCAACTTCATCCATCAGGCGGGGGGGAAGGGTTCCGATTCCTGGGAAGTGAGTTTTGAGAGTACAAATCCTAGTAATTTATGTATCTTAAATTTCCATCTCTTTCAAATCTGATTCTTGCACAATTAATAACTTTATGTCCAAATATATGGAATTTATAGTAGTGGCCATAGAACAAATTTGGGTACCTAATATTGGAGAGTTTATGAGTTTGGGCCAATTGCATGTACCTGTATTGTCTTGCTAATTGGTTCATCTTTCTCTAGTGTGAGTACTTTAACAAGTTAGAATTCTTGTTCAAATTTTGGGTGCTTATCTGAATTTTTTTTTTTTCTTCATTGATTCTTCCTCAAATTACATTCATATAGCTCTACAATTCTTAATATCTTATGGACCTGATGCTCATAATTCTCATAGAAGACTCTTGTGATCTAGAATATCTCAAGCCTATCCTTTTTTTTGGAAAAAATAATTTATCATAATATGGTTTAACTTTCTTGTCCCTTCAACAAACTTTTTATACAAATCCTTCTCGATCTCTAATATCTCAGGATTTAATATCAATGGGACAATTTCTACCTCTAGAGTCTGACAATTCTCTTCCCATTCATGAGTCATATCATTAAGAGCTTCATCCTTTCGTTTATCTTCCTCTAACTTGAATTTTAGCGACAAAATATCTCCTTTACCTATTTCAGTGATCATTTGCGCCTTTTTCTTAATCACCTCATGCTTTAAGAGTCCAATATCCTTCTCTAGTTTCTCATCTATTTTCCTTTTTATTCCAATTGTATAGCTAAGTTGTCTTTCCTTTTAATGGATTCTTCAATATTTTCTCTTTGATAATAAAATTCCTCATTGTATGAGTTATACATATCTTTTTCATCTCACAACAGTTTCTCTTTTACTTGCTTGTTCCTTTTTTCCTTCTTTAACTCATTAACAACATTGATGAGCTCCCCTTTAAGGTCCACTTCTCCTTCTTCTTCTTCTTCTTCTTCTTCTTCTTCTTTAGAGTATGTGACATTTTGTTTCTTGGAGTCAGCTTCAAGCGCCATGAGTAGACATTCATTTGACTTAATTTTTTAGGAATCCTCACTATATGATTCTGGTATAGATATACCCTCCTTTGAGTAGAGCCCCTTCTTCTTGAAGAACTTCTTCTTTTGATATTTCTGAGCTTTATCGTTGGGCTTTTGATCTTTTTCCTTTTCTAACTTTTGTTTGTAAGGGAATCTAGATGAATAGTGTCCAAATCTTCCACAATTAAAGAATTTGAAGGGAAACTTTCCTTTATACTTTCCTAAACCACGTTTTAGATTCCCAACAAAGTGATCCAACTCCTTAGTAGATTTGTAGATAGAAGAATATTGATGATCTTTGTGCTCCTTAGCCTTGTAAGACACCTTGAAAGTTTCCTCATTTATTTTAGTATTCTCTTTACCCACTCTCATATCATAGGCTATGAAAGTACCAATTAGCCGGTCCATTATGATACTTTTCAGATCAGTCATCTCCTCGATGGCTAAGATTTTGGCATTAAATTTCACAGAAAGATCTCAAGACATTTTGAACAATTACGTCTTCTTTGATAGCTTCACAAAGTACTTTAATCATATTGGCTACTTCATCAACTCCAAGGAAACACTCTTCTTTAGTCATTCTTAATCTCTCAAACCCCATTATGACAGTTTGATGTTTGGCCTACTTAACACTCTCATCTCCTTGATGACTATGATTGAATTTGTCCCATACTTCCTTAACAGACTTACAATGCATAACCTTTACAACTTTAGATTGACTAAATTGAAGAGAATGTAATTTTTGTCCTTTTCATTATTTCCATACACTTTTTTACCATCTACATAAGTAGGAGTGACTGCAAGGACAACATAGTCTACTAACATAGAGCTCCAAACATCTACCCCTAGGGACATTAGATAGGATTCCATCCTAACTTCTCAAAAGAATAGTTTGTCCCATCAAAGATTGGTGTCTTTCTTGAGTAAGAATCTTGACTCTCTTGTCTAGAAATGGTTCTTTCTAGACGTAACTTCTAGTCATTAAATTTTTCATGAAGGAACCTAGATCTGATACCAATTGTTGTAATAAGGAATTATTGTGGGGGGGTTGGGGTGGGGTGACTTAGTCATTAGTGGGGCTTTTTCAATGTTAAGCTCAATTCTTAATTTTTTTTCAATCATGGAGATTAATTATTTGAGCATTCTCAATACAATACATCGGAAACAATGTAAACCATTCACATGAACACCCAATCCCTTAATTGAGTAGCATGCACATATTGGCATAGGTTATTTTACGTGGAAACCTAAAGGGAGAAAACCATCAATCTATTTTTTGTTATGCTATAATTTAAGCCTCTACTTAATAACACCAAGTTGTTTGTGAGCACCCCCCCACATGAGGCCCCAAATCTATTTAATATAGAAGGCCACTACTTTCTAAGAGGAACTGACCTCTTATGAATGTAGGCCACCACCTGTTCTATCCAACTGCTTTTCTTTTTATAGAATTTTCAAATTGAGAAAATAGAGGCCTCTATAAATGCATAGAAATATAAAACCTAGTTATTTGTTCCACACAACACCTTGATCTTTTCTCTATAGTCCTTCTTTGCACTTCTCCTTTATCTATAGTCTCGACCCTGAAGTTGTTGGGTATGTGTTATATTCTGTCAATGATTAGTAGAAGGCATTGCACGTTGTCTCGGGCATAGCGGGGCGCTAACCCCCTTGGACGGGGTCCAAGGAAGTGCCCTAGGGAAAAAAAACATTATACAGATGCAATAATATTTGGGTAGACACAAGGATGGAGGGTAGACCCAAATATGGTGGGAAAACCTATTGATGGTTTTGTGCATGGGTTTTGCACATGGTTTTGGGCATCATGGTTTTCTACCCATGGTATTTTGTAGATCCAGTGAAGGGAACTATCGTTATGTTTTAATCCAAGGTTTATGGATTAGGGTTTATGAATGCTTCGACATGTATATATATGTATTGCAACATTGAAAGGAACAATGATAATGAAAAATAAATCTAGTAGTCCCGGTTTGAGGATCTAGGGGAAAATCATATGTGTATATTTGTTTTATGTTCTCACCATTGTATATTTTTCTATTTTAAGAATTCAATTATAGGTAATTTATGTATAGTTTAAAACCTACCTTTGGTATTGAAGTTGTTTCAGCTTAAATGGGACAACTTTTCTATTGAGGGGTTTTTCTTAGGCCTGTGGTAGACCCTATTATAGTGGGAGATCTGTGGGATTGATTCTTGCAGTGAAATACTATGGTGAATAGTGGAAAGATAGAGATCAAGAATTCAATAGAAAAATTTTTGAGTTGTGGAAGCTCAAGATGGAGGATCTGTTGGTCGATACATGGATCATGGTAGATATGAGTACTCAACCAATGAAAATGTCAGCAAAAGACTAGGTGAAGTTGCATTAGAAGGAAAAGAGAAAAATATGGTTGTGTATGTTAGATTCAGTATTTTTGAATGTATCAGGGGGAGCTATGGTGAAGGATTTGTGGGACAATGTAGGCACTTTCTACCAATATAAGTCTTTGGTGAACAAAGTTTTCCTACAGAAAAAGTTGTATGACCTAAGGATAAAGGATGGAGACTCGGTAATAGAGAATTTGAACACCTTTAATACTATGGTAAGCCAATTGTTATTTATTGATATAAAATTTTTTGACAAGGATAAGTGCATTAGTTTGTTGTGTTCTCCACCATATTTGTGGGATAGTCTAGTTGTTTCAATAGGTAGCAATATAACTACCTTGAAATTTGATGAAATAGACTCATCCCTTCTTTCGGAGGAGATAAATGGAACAATATGGAGAGCCATAATGGTGATTCATTTTCTGTATGAGGATGGTCCCAAAATAGAAAAAAAAAATAAGTCCTCAAGTGGGAGATCTACATGTAGAGGGGGATCTAAATCTCGAGGAGAACCTGTAAAGGTGTGATGGAAATGCAGAAAGGAAGGGCACTATAAAAATGATTTT
>APFE030016106.1:19372-104141 GCA_000404065.3 Pinus taeda | reverse complement strand
CTTCATAAGTGTTTTCAGTTGGGAGATACTAAGCTTTCATTGAGACCCTACTTTCAGAAAACGGATTTTTTTTCCTGTTTGCCACGTGTTTTTCAAGGACATATTATGAACCGCTGGAGGAATGTTTTAAAAAACCAGGAGAGGTTTTTGTTCTAGAAAACATGGGCTACAAAAACCTCCTTCAGTTTCGTAAAATGTGTCCTGGATGAAGAGATAAAGGCTCTGCAATTTTCAAGGATCTAAACCTAAAAAACAGGGAAACATGTTCCCTAATTTCTAGGGTTTGTCATCAGCAGTTGGGTGACCACGTGGGAGGCTTCATCAAATTCGACTTCATGGAGTTTTAGGTGTCAAAGAATGCTTTAAATTCTTAGATAAGGTTTTTGAATCATAATAAGGAGTTACACTCCTAGTTGTATTAGGTCACTAGCACTCCTAGTTAACAGCTAGTTCTAATTAATGGTTTGTTTTATGGTTAGAATAGGTGTCACTGATGGCAAATTCGATTTCTCTTGATGAGGGATGATGGAATCCTATTTGTAAATGCTTTATATATGGCATGAGGTCGAATTAGCAAAGGGTTGGAGACTTTTTGGCTCAGCTGCTGCTCTATGTGCAGACTGTGTATATTTTTAACCTAATGCAGATTTCTACTCAGACAACTCAAGATTCATGAAGAGCTCTTGTATGTTCTTGTTATGATGGCATTTTCCAATACTTGCATTGAAGTGGTGTTTACTTATGATACTCATAATTCATCACTGATGCTCTGACTTCCTTCATAGATAAACTTACTATGTTTCACTGTTTTGTATTGTCATTTCTACACTCAAACTCTATAATGCCTTGACTTCCATGCTAGGTAGAATGCTTTGGCTTCACTACTCAGGATTCATGAAGGATTTCTTATATTCAGAATGTGTGTTTTCCTTTCCTTAGTTTGTTTACAGTTGCATAGGTGTACAATCACTCAGAATTCACTAATGTGCTCTGACTTCCTGTGTGCACTTATGAGCTGTGGTTCCATATGTGTGTTGTGTTCTGAATATTCAAATGCTGAATGTCGTGACTTCATGTTAAGCTGATCTTGTTGTGGTACTGAAACATACTTTGACTCCATAGCCCAATGGTAGCCAGCCTTCATATTTCAACCTATAAACATATACAATTACAAACCATAGAGTTAGCCATCTATTCAAATCATTAATCAAAATCAATAACCCTTTGAGAGAGCCCTCTCAGGCTAAGGAGGCTAAGCCTTAGTCAAAAGTCCGGTTTGAAATAGTTACTTGAAATTAACCTGGCCTGCAGCCTTCCAGTGCTTGATTTTGAGATAACAGAACTCATGGTGAAAAATAGTGTAAAACTGTCTATCCAAACGCCCAATTTGGATAATCGGGCCTTCTGCAACCTTCTCGGAACCTCCCTGCTACCTCAAGGGAAGGTTCTAGCCTGTTGCCAGGGCCAGGGTCTATTGCATGCAGTAAAATTTGAGTATTCATCCAGTCCTCTTCTGCCTTTCTCAGAGGCAATAATCATATATATATATATATATATATATAATATTATGGCAGCATCCCTCAAAATCTGTGCAATTTCAACATAATACCCAAGGTTAGTAGGTGGGAGCAGGCCTGAAGGATTCAGGGCAACCACCCTTCCACAATGTAATCCATTGTCCAACAACCCATTTCAACAGCGCATGACTCTCAGCGGCGGGTTCATCAGCTGTTCTAGATTATTGGCAAATAGTCCAATGCCCAGACACAACATCCTGTGATAACTATGGACCTGACAGGAAGATTCATTACATAACATAATGTCTTCATGTCCGACACTCTGGTTGCATTATCGCAATCGATGTGAAACCCTTGGCGCAATGGTTAGCACTCTGCAACACCTGTGGACCCGTCGGGTCTATGAATCACATTGTATAACATTTCAGATCTGGGTCCCTTATTGCAGTATCGCAATCGACACTTTTCCTCTTAACCGTATCACAAGCACCAGCTCTTTCGTGCGATTATGATATGCGATGTATATTGCATTGCAACTAAGTCCTATCAGGCCAAATTCGTAACTAAGTCAATTAGTAAATTTATCCCTCACTTTTTCCTTCTCCATCCATCAACATTTTCTTGGATGCATTCCTTTGAATCCGACATGGATGTACTCCCCATCTCCCCGTTGTGAAGTTCTAGTCCTCCGGTCAAGTATGATATCTTTAGGAAACTTATCTAGATACTTGGGTGAAAAATCATCCATTGTAGGAATCTGTGCAACCTCCTCGATATCCATAACCAATGGAGGTTCATAAAGCTTCAGGTTTTCCACATTTACCACAGAGTACATTTGCATATAAGCAGGCAAGCCAAGATGAAAAGCATTGTCTCCAATCTTTGCCAATATGGTGAAGGGACCATATCTAATGGGTCTGAGTTTCTTACCTTCTCCCTTCATTCTAGCTTTGATGATATGGAGCCATACCTTGTCCCCAACTTGAAACTAATGATCAACTTGATGCTTATCATGTCAAGCTTTATACCGAGCTTGAATCTTCTCCAACTGCTCCTGCACTGCATGATGAGTTAACTGTATCCGTTGAATGAACTTCCGTGATTTTTCCCTATCATCTCATCCATTTCCATATTCCTCTTTCCCAAAGACCATGTCCAAGGGATCTCTAGGTAGATAGCCAAAACATGTCTCAAATGGTGAACTCTGTGTAGATGAATGTGTTCCTCGATTGTATGCAGGCTACACATAAGGAAGTTGTTCATCCCACAACTTGGGATGTTTCCCACAATAGCCTCCCAACAAGTGTACCATGGTGCGGTTGACAAACTCTATTTCTCCGTCAGTCTGTGGATGAAATGTCGTACTTCTTTTCACCTTGGTGTCCATCATCCTCCACAAGTTGATCCAAAACTCCCCAAGAAAGTGGGAGTTTCGATTTGATGCAATATATGTGGGAAACCCAAAATGGACCCAAACATGCAGAAAGAAAAGAAAAGTAGTATGCTCAGCAATAACCTACTTTTTACAAGGCATTAAAATACACATTTTACTAAACCTATCCACAACGACATACAAATAGTCGTGATCTTTCCTAGACATCGTTAAACCTCCTGCAAAGTCCATGGACACACTTTCCCATGGTTGACTCGGAATAGGGAGTGGTGTGTAGAGCCCAAGTTTTCTATTAAAGGGCTTTGAAATAGAACACGACACGCAACCCTTTACAAAGCGAGTCATAATGTTTTTCATATGAGGCAAAAACAACACCTCTGTAAATGACATAAAGTTTTCTCAATTCCAAAATGACCAGACACCAAAGAGGTATGAGCCTCTCGAATTACATGAACCCTTTCATTACTGGGTATACACAGTTTTCCAAGGTGGTACAATAGATTTCCCTGCAAGTAATAATTGTCCACCTGCGATCCACAAGTCAGTTTTGCATAGATTTCTTTAAATTCATTATCGTTAGCATATTGGCATAAATTTCTAATGACAAAGAAATATTTTGCAAAACTACAGATGCAGAAATAGGAGGGAGAGAAAGCGTATATGCTACTTTGTTGTTGGCTCCCTTCTTATATTTTATTACCAAATGAAACTGTTGGAGGAATCCCATCCATCTAAAGTGATGGGCTTGTTAAAGCTTGGTCTGTGAATGAATATAATGCAAGGGATGATGATCTATGTGGACGATGGTCTCCTTGATGATCAAATAGTGTTTCCACTTCTTTACACTCTGGTCCAAGGCGTACAACTCCCGGTTACATGTAGGATAATTCACAACAGCCTGGGACAATGTCTCTGAATGGTAACAAACATGCTTTCTTTGCTGGATCAATATAGCACCCATGACCTATCCGTTGGCATTTGTTTCAATTTCGAAAAGTTGTTGAAGGTCTAGAAAGGCAAGTGTCGGTGCAATGTTGATCTTCTATTAGTGTGTTGAAGGATTTCTATTGTTTTCCTCCCTACTAAAAGGCCTGCTTCACACTAGTCAAGGTGTGCAAGGGGGCTTTGATAATGGAGAATTTTTCTATGAACCTTCTCCAATATTGCACCGCACCTAGAAAACTTTGAAGTACTGTGACATTCATGGGTTTAGGCCACTTCATTATCACCTCCACTTTAGAGGGATCTATCCTTAATTTCCCATTACGGACAATATGGCCTAAATAAATCAGAGAAGTCTTTCCAAACTCACACTTTGACAGTTTCAAATACAAATTCTATTTCTTCATAACATCAAGCACTTTCTTTATGTGACACATATGTTCCTCCCATGTCCTACTATACAAAAGAATATTGTCTAGATACACAAGAACAAAATGATCAAGAAATGGCTGAAATAAATCATTCATTACCTTCATTAACATGGTTGGAGCATTCCATAACCCGAATAGAATCACCATCCATTTAAACAACCCCTGCTTGGTTTTGAATGCAATTTTCTAGGTGTCCTGCCCTGCAATTCTCACCTGGTGGTAACCACTACACAAATCCATCTTGGAAAAATAAATAGTATTTTTTAATTGATCTAACAATTCATCAATGTGAGGGATAAGGTATAGATTCTTCACCATGATCTTGTTCAGTGCCTTGTAATCCATGCACATCCTCCATGTGTCATCTTTCTTGGGCACCAACACGACTGGAGACCCACAAGGAGAAGAACTCGGTCTCATGACTCCCCGATTTAACAGTTCCTGCACTTATTTCTTGATCTCCTCCATCTCGATAGAAGCCATCATGTACATGCCAACCTTTGGTAAAGGGGCATCTTGTTGCAAATGGATCTCATGTTGGATTTCCCATTTAGGGGGCAATCCTCTCGGTTCCTGAAACAAATCATCATAGTCAGAAACAATTTCAAATAATTCCTTCTTATGATCAGGATCACAACCTCTGAAAGCGTCAGTCGTCTCGACTTCTTTCACCCTCACTACCATGAGCATGCACCCTTTATTGGAATCAACCAGTCTTTTAATATGTCTTGCACTGACAAGGCTAGCACTAACTTTTGTGTGATGAGCTCTCACTATATACTCTACCCCATCCTTCGTGAGGTGGTATTTGTTTTCATGCCGAAAGAAAATGGCCTTTCCGTCATATAAATATGGGCTTCCTAAGATGATTCAACAAATGTTCAAAGGTGCTACATCTAACACTACCTCATCAAATAATTTAGAAGCGATTACAAATATGGCCCTACACTTCTTGGTGACCTGCAATTTGGCTTTATCACTTACCCAACGAAGTGGGAATGGACTCAGATGAGGTTTAGTTTCAAGTCCTAGCCTTTTCACTAAGGACATTGAGATTAAGTTTGCTTGGGAGCCTAAATCAAACAAAGTTTCCACCTTTGTGTGCTTTATGACAACTCTAATGTGGAACAACTCAATTATTTTTTGCTCACAACTCACAAGCTCATTCAAATAACTATTGCTTGCAACTGAATCAGAAATATCATTAATAGAAATAGTACCTCTTGTGCCCATTGTTGTGATAAATTTCTCATCGTGGAATCCGATCCAAGGTCCTGCGATGTTTCCATTGTCTTCTGCTTCCCCTTTCGACCGAATCTCTTCAGCCTCACTTCTGGATGAAGCGTCCAACAATGGTCCTCGTCATGCCCATCCTTCTTGCAATGAGTACACGATGGTGTTGCTCCGCCCCCCTTCTTGGCTGCAACGGCCTTTTTGTCCTTCCCTTTTCCTTTCTTCTAGAATTTTCCATGTTGAGGTTTGAATGGCATCTTCTTGGCTTGTTCATCTTGATAATTCTTGCCTCGACTTTCAAGATGTATGGATTTAATTTTGGCCATATCAATTGAAACTCGAACGGTGATAACTAGTGTCTGATGTAACTATGTAGCGCAACTATGTACTTAGTTACAGTTTCAGGCACATCTAATGAGATGCCCAGATTCAGTGCTTGTTCCCGAAATTCCTTCGTGAAGCTTTGTACATTCTAGCCCTTATCTTTCCTTAAATATTTCCAATCCATAAGTTCCCTTTGCTTATAACCCAGAGGGTAGAACTAATCCTTTAATGCAAAAATAAAACTAGACCAAGAGGACAGAAGGTTACCTGACTTCATATTTCCCTTCTATAACTTGCTCTCCCACCAAATGAGAGCAGTGACGCTCAGCTGAAGAGATGCTAACTGGACTTTCACCTCATCTTCTTCAGTTTTCTGGATTCAGTCGTAAACCTCTATCTGTCTGATCCAGTTATTGAGTTTTTCTGCACTACATTCTCCATTGTACATGGGCATGTCAAACTTCACATCTAACTTGAAGAATGGTTTCTTAGAGGTTTGTTGGGAATTTCTATGAGAGTGATGAGAAATATCACTGGAAGAAGGAGAGGGAGGAGGATCTTATCCACCACCTTTTTTATTTCCTAATCCATGATCATCGACATCCTTCTTCTCATGCCCAAGTTCCTTTTCATACTTTGTGAACAACTGGTCCACTTTTCCTGCCATATTGTAGAATACCTTTCTGAAATTTTGTTCCTCTTCCCAACGATCTTCTTCATTGGCCATGTGTCTTCTTCGTTGTGCACATCCTACTTCAGGATCAAAGGAATTAAGTGTTCCTTCTCCTCTTCGCAGCTTGTTCTAGGTTAGCATAAACTCATACAATTCGCATCTACAAAGACCTACTCTGATACCAAACTTGATCCAAGATCTTTTACTTACATATGCATCGGAATTACATATAACGGAGTTAATTAACCATGGAACTTAAAAGAACATAAACAATGTGGAAATAATAAGAAGAATACAAAAACTATCACATAATGATTTGATTACGGATTTCTTCCAATTTTGACTACGTCTTCGGGCCCTGCTCAATAGTGGGGAGGCCTTCTTTTTATTAGTGGCATAAAAGAGATATAAGTATAGCAACAAGAAATTTGGGAGTGGGACTAAAGGATTCACAGCAACCAAGGTTAGCATGTGGGAGTGGGACTGAAGGATTCATAGAAACCACCCTTCCGCAATAGTAATCCATTGTCCAACAACCCATTTCAACGGTGCATAACTCTTCGCGGTGGGTTCGTCAGTTGTTCCAGCTTATCAGCAGATAGTCCAATGCCCAGACACATCATCCTGTGATAACTACGGACCCGACACGAAGATTCACCATATAACATAATGTCTTCACGTCCGGCACTCCCGTCGCATTATCAAAATCAGCATGAAACCATTTGTGAAATGGCTAACATTCTGCAACACCTACGGACCCATCGGGTTTATTAATCATATTATATAACATTTTGTGTTCGGGCCCCTTATCGCAATATCACAATTGGCACTTTTCCCCTGAACCGTCTCGCAAGCACCAGCCCTTTTGTGTGATTGCAATATACGATGTATATCACATCGCAAGTAAGTCATGTTGGGGTCGATTCATAACACCTCTGGCCTACGATATGTGATATCAAAATCGAAGCCAGGAACGCCAGGGGCCGATTCTTCCTTAAGCTCTCCTCCTTTTCGCCAATATGAAATATGCGAGGTCTAGTGGCATATTGCCACGTGGCACTCCCTTATTCCCTAAAACTATGCCATGCCATCTTCTCCTTGCTACCTCAACAAGTCAAACCAAAACTTTGACTTGCTCTAACTTTGTCATCTGGACTCGCATTTGAGTCTCATTCACACCATTGGAATCAAGATAATGAGCCCTTCAATCCGATGCTAAGCTTATCCTAAGCTTATCCATATTCTGCCACTTTGAGTTTTGAGACTTTTTTCATGCCACTGGTACTTTTTTGAAGATCCACCTGGATCAATCCTCCCCACTAAGATATTTTGGACCACCAAAATACTTTTCAATCAATTGGTAAGTTAGGAAATTTCTCCCTCACCTTTTGCTTCTCCATCCATCGATATTTGCTTGGATGCATTCCTTTGAAGCCAACACAGATGTACTCCACATCTCCCCATTGTGAAGTTTTGGTCCCCTAGTCGAGTATGATATCTTCGAGAAACTTATCTAGATACTTGGGTGCAAAATCATCCACTATAGAAATTTGTGCAACCTCCTCAGTATCCATAATCAATGGAGGTTCATAAAGCTTTAGTTTTTCCACATTTACCATGGAGTACATTTTCATATAAGTCAAGATGAAAAGCATTGTCTCCAATCTTCGACAATATGTTGAAGGTACCATATCTAATGGGTCTCAATTTCTTTCTTCTCCCTTCATTCTATCTTTGATGATATGGAGTCATACCTTGTCCCCAACTTGAAATGAATGTTCAAATTGGTGCTTATCATTTCGAACTATATATCGAGCTTAACTCTTCTCCAATTGCTCCTACACTGCCTAATGAATTACCTGTATCCGTTGAATGAACTTCTGTGCTTTGTCCCTATCATCTCACCCATTGTCATCTTCCTCTTTCCCAAAGACCATATCCAAGGGATATTTAGGTAGATAGCAAAAACATATATCAAATAGTGAGCTCTGGGTAGATGAATGTGTTGCTCAATTGTATGCATGTTGCACATAAGGAATTTGTTCATCCCACAACTTGGGATGTTTCCCACCATAGCCTCGCAACAAGTGTACCACGGTGCAGTTGACAACCTTTGCTTGTCCATCGGTCTGTGGATGAAATTTCGTACTTCTTTTCAGCTTGGTGTCCATCATTCTCCACAAGCTATTCCAAAACTACCCAAGAAAGCAGGAGTCTCAATCTAACACAATAGATGTGGCCAACCCAAAATAGACCCAAACATACTGAAAGAAAAGAAAAGAAGTTTGCTCAGTAGTGACCTGCTTTTAACAAGGCATTAAAATACACATTTTAATAAACATATCCAAAACAACATACAAATAGTTGTGACCTTTCCTAGACATCGGAAAACCTCCTACAATGTCCATGTTTCCCATGGTCGACTTGGAATAGGGAGTGGAGTTTAGAGCCCAAGTTTTCTATTAGAGGGCTTTGAAACATAACACAACACACAACCCTTTACAATGTGAGTCACAATGTTTTTCATATGAGGCCAAAAAAAACACTTCTACAAATGACATAAATTTTTCTCAATTCCAAAATGACCAAACAATAGAGAGGTATAAGTCTCTCAGATTACATGAACCCTTTATACACAATTTTCCAAGATCGTACAATAGATTTTCCTACAAGTAATGATTTTCCACCTGCGCTCCACAAGTCATTTTTGCATAGATTTCTTTAAAATGATTATTGTTAGCATATTGTTCAGCATAACTTTCTAATAACAAAGAAACATTTTTCAAAACTACAGATGCAGAAATAGGAGGGCGAGAAAGTATATATGCTACTTTTTTCTAGTGCCCTTCTTATATTTTATTACCAAATGAAATTGTTGGAGGAATCCCATCCATCTGAAGTGACGAGCCTGTTGAAGCTTGGTTTGTGAGTGAAGATACTACAAGGGCTGATGATCCATGTAGATGATGGTCTCCTTGCCGATCAGATAGTGTTTCCACTTTTTTATACTCTTGACCAAGGTGTACAACTCTCGGTCATACGTAGGATAATTCACAATAGCCTGGGATAAAGTCTCTAAATTTTATCAAACGGGCTTTCTTTGTTGCATCAATACCATACCCATGGCATATTTGTTGGCATCTCTTTCAATTTTGAAAGGTTGTTGAAGGTCTGGTAAGGAAAGCATTGCTCTCATGTTGATCTTCACTTTCAATGTGTTGAAGGATTTCTTATGTTTTCCTCCCCATTGAAAGGTTTGCTTCACACTAGTCAAGGCGTGCAAGGGGGCTGCGATAATGGAGAAGTTATCTATGAACGTTCTCCAATATTGCATCGTTCCTAGAAAACTTTGAAGTTCTGTGACATTCGTGGGTTCAGGTCACTTCATTATCGCCTCCACTTTAGAGGGATCTATCCTTAATTTCCCATTACCGACAGTATGGCCTAAATAAATCAGAGAAGTCTTTCCAAACTCACACTTTGGCAGTTTCAAATATAATTTCTTTCTTCAGAACATCAAGCACTTTATTTATGTTACACATATGTTCCTCCCATGTCCTACTATACATAAGAATATTGTCTAGATACACAAGAACAAAATGATCAAGAAATGGTCGAAATAAATCATTCATTACCCTCATGAATGTGGTTGGAGTGTTGCACATCCCTAATGGCATCACCATCCATTCGAATAGCCCCTACTTATTTTTGAACACATTTTTCTAGACGTCCAGCTCTACAATTCTCACTTGGTGGTAACCACTACGCAAAACTAGCTTGGAAAAATAAACAACATTTTAATTGATCTAACAATTCATTAATGCGAGGGAGAGGGTATTGATTCTTCACCGTGATATTTTTTAGCACCCTATAATCCACGCACATCCTCCATGTGTCATATTTGTTGGGCACCAACATGATTGGTGATCCGGAAGGAGAAGAACTTGGTCTCATGACTCCCTGATTTAACAGTTCCTACACCTGTTTCTTGATCTCCTACATATCGTTAGAAGCCATCATGTACATGCCAACATTTGGTAAAGGGGCATCCTGTTGCAAGTGGATCTCATGTTGGATTTCTCGTTTAGGGGGCAATCCTCTCGGTTCTTGAAATAATTCATCATAGAAAGAAACAATTTCAAATAATTCCTTCTTATGATCGGGATCACAACCTCTGAAGGCGTCAGTCATCTCGGCTTCTTTCGCCCTCGCCACCATGAGCATGGAACCTTTACTATAATTAACCAGCCTTTTAATATGTCCTGCACTGACAATGCTATCACTAACTTTTGTGTGATGAGCTCTGACTATATACTCTACCCCATCCTTTGTGAGGTGGTATTTGTTTTCATGCCGAAATAAAATGGCCTTTCTGTCATATAAATATGGGCTTCCCAAGATGATTCCATAGATGTCCAAAGGTACTACATCTAACTCTACCTCATCAACTAATTTAGAAGCGATTAAAAATATGGCCCTACATTGCTTGGTAACCTACAATTTGGCTTTATCGCTTACCCAACCAAAAGGGTATGGACTCAGATGAGGTTTAGTTTCAAGGCCTAGCCTTTTCACTAAGGACTCTAAGATTAAGTTTGCTTGGGAACCTGAATCAAATAGAGTTTCCACCTTTGTATGCTTTATGACAACTCTAATGTGGAAAATCTCAATTCTCTTTCAATCATGAATCATAGGTCCATGCAAATAACTAGTGCTTGCAACCGAATCAGAACTATCATTAATAGAAAGAGTACTTCTTGCGCCCATGGTTGTGATCAATATCTCATCGTCAAAATCCGATCCAAGGTCCTGCATTATTGTCATTGTCTTCTGCTTCCCCTTTCCATTGAACCTCTTTAGCTTTAGTTCCGAATGCAACTTCTAGCAGTGGTCCTCGTCATGCCCATCCTCCTTACAGTGAGTGCATGACGGTGTTTCTTTATCCCCCTTCCTGGCTGTGACGATCTTCTTGTCCTTCCCTTTTCCTTTCTTCTAGAATTTTCCATGCTGAGGTTTGAATGCCATCTTCTTGGTTTGGTCATCTCGATCATTCTTTCATCAGCTTTCAAGATGTATGGATTTAACGATGGTGGTATCAACTGAAGTAGGCTTGAACAGTAATAACGAGTGTCCTATCTAACTATATATCACACCTATGTACTTAGTTATATTTTTAGGCACATCTAATGAGATGCCAATATCTAGTGCTTGTTTCCGAAATTCCTCCGTGAAGCTTTGTACATTTTGGCCCTTATCTTGCCTTAAATATTGCCAGTCCATAAGTTTCCTTTTCTTATAACCTAGAGGGTAGAACTGGTCCTTTAATGCAGAAATAAAACTAGACCAAGAGGACAGAAGGTTACCTGACTTCATGTTGCCCTTCTATAACTTGCTCTCCCACTTAACGAGAGCAGTGTCACTAAGTCAAAGAGATGCTAACTAGACTTTCACCTAATCTTCTTCGATCTACTAGATTTGGCAGTAAATCTCTATCTTTCTGATCCAGTTATTGAACTTTTCTTCACTATATTCTCAATTTTACATGGAGAGGTTGAACTTCACATATAAATTGAATAAAAGTTTCTTAGAGGTCTGTTTTTAATTTCTAAGAGAGTGATGACCATTATCACTGGAAGAAGGAGAGGGAGGAGGATCTTCTCCACCACCTTCCTGATTCCTAATCCATGATCATTGGCATCCTTCTTCTCATGCCTAAGTGCCTTCTCATACTCTTCGAATAGTTGGTCCACTTTTAATGCCATATTGTAGAATACCTTTCAAAAATTATGTTCCTCTTCCCAACGATCTTCTTCATTAGCCATGTTTCTTCTTCGTTGTGCACACCGTGCTTTAGGATCAAAGGAATTAAGTGTTCCTTCTCCTCTTCGTAGCTTGTTCCAGGTTAACATAAACTCATGTAATTCGCATCTACAAAGACTTGCTCTGATACCAAACTTGATCCAAGATCTTTTACTTATAGATGCATCAGAATTACATATAACCGAGTTAATTAACCATGGAACTTAAAAGCACATAAAAAATGTGGAAAGAATAAGAAGAACACAAAAACCATGATACAATGATTTGATTATGGAGTTCGTCCAATTTGGACTATGTCTCCAAGCCCTGCTCAATAGTGGGGAGGCCTTCTTTTTATTGGTGGCATAAAAGAGATAAAAGTATAGTGACAATAAATTTCAACCCTTATACCTCCAAGTTGATAGATGGGCAAAGAAGGGAGAACCTAGCTTTGAAGACATACAAAACCACTAAACTCCTAGCAAAAAAATAGTGCAAAAACACCTATCCAAACTCCCAATTTGGATAATCGGGCCTTCTGCAACCTTCTCGAAACCTCCCTGCTACCAAGGTTAGGGTCTGTTGTATGCAGTAAAATCTGTGTATTCATCTAGTCCTCTCCTGCCTTTCTCCGACACAATAGTCATATATGTAAGATCATGGAAGCATCCCTTCAAATCGGGTCAGTTTCAACATAATACCCAAGGTTAGCAGGTAGGAGCAGGCCTGAATAATTCATGATAACCACCCTTCTGCAATAGTAAGCCATTGTCCAACAACCCATTTCAATGGCGCATGACTCTCGGTGATGGGTTCATCAGTTGTTCTAGCTTATCGGCGGATAGTCCAATGCCCAGACACAACATCATGTGATAACTATGGACCCGATAAGAATATTCACCATATAACATAATGTCTTCACGTCTGGCACTCTCGTCACATTATCGCAATCGTCGTGAAACCCTTGGCGCAATGGTTAGCACTCTGCAACACCTGCAGACCGGCTGAGTATATTAATTACATTGTATATCATTTCAAGTCTGGGCCCATTATCACAGTATCACAATCGACACTTTTCCCCTGAACCATATCGCAAGCACCAGCCCTTTCATGTGATTGTGATATGCGATGTATATCGCATCGCAACTAAGTCCTGTCGGGGTCAATTCGTAACTCCTCCTCCTGTGATATGCGATATATCAATCGTAGTCGGTAATGCTAAGGGCTAATTCTTCCTTAAGCGCTCTTCCTTTTCACCATATGTGATATTTGGGGTCCAGTGGCATGCTGCCATGTGGCACTCCCTTATTCGCTAAAACTATGCCTTGTCATCTTCTCCCTGCTACTTGGACAAGTCAAACTAAAACTTTGACTTGCTCTAACTTTGTCATCTAGACTCGGATTTGAGTGTCATTCAAACCATTGGAATCAGGATGACGAGCACTTCAATCTGGTGCTAAGATTATCCATATTCTTCCACTTTACTTTTTGAGCCTTTTTTCATCCCACTGGTACATTTCTAAAGATCCACCTGGATCACCTAGTGATCCTGAACTAGACTGTGGATTGTGGTAAATCCACTAGCATGGTAACCCCTGAACAATATTGTGGGTTGCGGTAAAGCGAGGTATTGTGTGCCTCAGTGGGCCTAGGAATCCTCAACCGGTAAACGGCAGGATATACAGTAAATCATAGAGGTGATTTTCCTTGATCAAGCCTAGGAATCCTTGCCGGTGAATGGAGGGATATACGATAAATCCTGGAGGGTGGTGTCTTGGTCATGGCCTAGTGAGCAATAAATCGGACTGTGGGTTGCAGTATATCCTAGGGACTACTAGGCAGTGAAATTCCTCACGGTGTAGGTGGAGAAATCTGGTGGCATCCATGCTCATTCAATTCTTCTTTTGGTTATGAGTCCCACATTCATGCTTGGAATATGGCACAGGGGTGATTGGGTGAAGAGAGATTTGGCTCAGCCAAACTATGGTTAGGTGGAACATGGTAGTCCCATACAAAGTTGGATTTTGCATTCATCAATAAGATCTCCTTTCCTTGGTATTTTATGTGTAAATGTATTGGTTCATTTGTGGCACATATGGCTATTGTATCCTCATTATTATGTTGTTTATATGTTGGTTATGAATATGTTTTATGATAGTGACAACTTATGGTTGTCATCATGTTTTGATTTGTAAATGAATTAGCAATGAATATATGACCTAATAGACGATAATGCAACAAATGTGATAAGGCACCAATTCTTCTTAGCAATTCTCAAATAAGTATAAGAACCCTATGCTTAGATCTATTATTATGACATGTAGAATGCATATTTGTGACATGTTTGATGAAATTCCTGTCATGGCTAGTAGGGCTCTAGTCAAGTCTTTGTTCAAGAATTTGTATTGGAATCATTTTCTCTATGTTTCTTTTCATTTCTGTAAATTTCATGCAGTAATGGGCAGTGACTGGGTCCTAGCCCTAGAATTTAACATTAAATCTCGTAGTTGCTAGCATAGCTCTGGCGAAAAAAGTCTACAGACACACTTAGGTATACTCATGGGAGCGACTAGGACCCTTAGTCGCTTGAAGGGCTTGGCAAGGGAACGACTGGGGCTCTAGGTCCTTGAATTGTTGAGTTTACTCAGGGGTTGGTCACCTAGAAAGGTGGGGTAGCTCCTAGAGGCTCTGTTGGATGTGTCAATAGTCAGTTTGGTTTTATTTTGTTGGTTCCACTTCCTTAAGGTGACCTAGGAGGTTGAATCGGATCATAGTATCCTCTCGTCACATGTTTACCCCGGTTGGCCAATTACTTGGGTAGATGTGGGAGGAGGATGTTATAGAGTGTATAAGAGCATGGTTCACCCCTTGGACTGGATGGGTGGTGTGTTGGTCATGCATTCAAGTCAGTTTCATATGTTTTCTTATGTTTATGGTCTATGTACTGGTTGTGTACGCATGGTGTTGGGTATGGTTTTAGTCATGTCGCCAGGTGAAAGTTGATGGTGTCGTTGTTGAATGTAGTTGTTGTGAATGTATATCAGATATGCATTGGTTATGTGTTAGCGCTTGAAATTTCACCTCAGGCTGAGACAGGTAAACCTCAAGGCTACGTCAAACCATTTAGCCTCGTAGCTAGCCCTACGGGGTAGGAGAAGGCTCTCTCCGGTCTATCTCGTAAAATCTCTAATAGATGAGAATACCAATAAGGTAACACTGATTTTAGGCTAGTAAACTGATCAAAAGGGTTGATTTGGGTTTTTTAGGGTTTTTGGTGGCAAATTGAGGGGATGGCAATTTTGGGTGCGGGGATTGGACACAGTTTCTGTAGGGGGTTCTTTGGAGCGAGGTAGGAGACAGTATTGATGCCTTTGATTGAGGTGGATGATTAGGAATGACAGGTGAGGAGTTAAGGAGAGCAAACAATAACTTTGAATTCTCCTTAAACAGTAGAAAACATTGAAATTAAACAAACTTAAAAGCAGAGCATGGCAAGCATGAATTCTTACTTTAACACTTCATTTGTTTAATGTGCAGAAGTAAAGAAAGGAAATGAATCACATAACAAAGCTTACAAGAACATTGAGAAACACACCATCAACACATGAGTCCACAAGAATCCCAAAGAGGACTGCAAAACCCTGGTCTTCCTTAGCCAAAAATTGCAGAGATACAGTGAAATAATACAATGATAGCTTCTCCCTCAAGAGTCCAACCATGAAAATGAGTAAGAAAGTACATAATATAGATGATCTAACCTCTTTCCCTGCCTCCATGGGTCCACCTCACCATTCTAGGAGCTGTTTCAACCACTTCTAAACTTAGCACTAACAACTAGGCAGTCAAAACAACTTGCCTCTATAAACTAGGAAACCAATCCATTCATAAATGTTTGCTATTTCATGCATGAATCTTCTAGAATAGGTAAATAAGTGTCATGGAAACATGAAAATACATTAATTACATCAAAGAGGGTGAAAAATCCCATCTCAAGTCAAAACTAGTCAAAGCTGGGCGAATTCCTGAGCTGTAGATGAATTTCCTGTGAAAACTGCCCAACATGTCACGCCCCCCTGCCTGACATGTCGCGCACCTTTGGAGCCATGTTTGGGGAACTTGTAGGTGGAAAAATTGGGCAAAAGTAGGCTTGTTGGAAAGGTATATGAGTCTACTTTCCAAACCAACTAGAATTTTTGGATTTGGAGTTCATTTTCCCTGTCAAAAATCAATTCTCCCAAGACAGCTTTCTGCAGTTCAAAAGCAATTATGTCTGACATGTCGCGCCCCCCTGCCTGACATGTCGCGCCCCTTTGGAGACTTTTGGAGGCCTTCCCGGTATCAGAATTGGGTGCAGGATAGCTCGTTGGAAATTTATTTGAGTCTAATTTCCAACCCAACTGGAATTTTTCAATTTGGAGTTCATTTGACCTATCAAAAATCAAATCTCCCAATACTGGTCAAAAAGAGCCAAATGAGGCTGCCTCAAGGAAGAGTGCTGTTGCAGTCAAATTTTGAATGCCTTCCTCAACCCCAAATTTAGCTCATGATAGCTCATTGGAAATATCTTTGTGTCTAGTTATCATTTGACCCATCAAGAAAATCATTTGGCCAACCAAGCTAGGAGAAAACGTGATTTTCCCAAGGTCACTTCAGAGGTGTCTTTGATTCTCCTGAGGCAACGGTATTCTTGACATTTCTCTCAAACCATGACACCTGTGAAAAAAGTGAAGGATTTTTTTCTTCTCTGGAATGTTGCAGACAAAAACCTCTCTCAGTTCCCAAAATTCATCTTCGATTTCTCTGGAACATTATTTGAGTGCGACTTGTCCCGAGGTGTGAAACAAGGAATGTTGTCGAAATGGAGCGAAATGAAGGGGATAGGGGGCTTCTAAATTCTTGGGGAAATATTTGGGAGTGGGGAGAGATATTAGGAAGTAGGGGAAAGTGGAATCTCAGAGATTGAGTGATGGGAAGGGGTCCAAAAGGGCAAAACATAGGCCCAACCTAGAAAATTGCTAGGTTGTAGCTAGAAACTAGGGTTTGTGGAAAAATGAGAAATTTGGCGGATCTAAGGAATGGGAAGTGTTTGATAAGGTACTTTAAGGATAGGGGAAGGTGTATGAACATCTGGATACAAGTTTTGCTGATGATTTGACCGTCCAAGAGAAATTGGCTTCAAAACCCTAGGAGAGGGAAATGAACTTGCCAAGGCACAACTGAAGCATGAACAAGATGTAAAATGACTCATTAGACACTGACATGATAATGAAAACCCTATGAATGATGATAGACTCAGCTGAATAGTGACGTAGATTGGCATTTGGGCAACTTTGAAAAGAGTGAGAGCAAACCCTAGACCTAATGCCTAGTGACCAAATTTTG
Organism: Pinus taeda; assembly: GCA_000404065.3. Classification (NCBI taxonomy): domain Eukaryota; kingdom Viridiplantae; phylum Streptophyta; class Pinopsida; order Pinales; family Pinaceae; genus Pinus; species Pinus taeda. The sequence continues at coordinate 86,447 of APFE030016106.1, read as the reverse complement.
CTTGAAAACTCTTTGAAATGACAAAATTTGACCTTAACACTCTGAAACCACTTTGTAAGAGCATATTTGATCACTGTAGGAAGGCTGGGAAGACTGACACTAACATTATGCATGCCAATGTTTGTATGTAATGTGTGTGTCATACATATGTTGTTATGTATACAGTGATATGGTTGTAGTTACCATGCATGAGTTCATTATATGTGGTGGGTATGGTGATGCAATGATAACTAGACAATGGTTGGAATGATGACTATATGTTGATTTGATTATGCTTGTGTGTGTGTGTGTGTGCGCGCGTTGTGCTAATCTAGTCAACCTTGTATATGAGGTATTCTCCTCGAATTATACTAAGGTACATTGGTTTGTTTATGATTTGGTTTAGTTGACATAGTATGCCTTGCAGGAAGAGATCAAGATGACTAGCAAGATGGTAGACTACAAAGATTATCTCTATTAATTAGATCAACAATGTGGTGTTGGGCACTCTTCTAACTTAGAAGGCACATTGAGGAGTTTGAAGGAAGAAATAAGGAGTTGCAAAGAAAATAATGATGGAATCATGCAGGCACAATAGAAACAAGCAGAAGTCAGTGCAGTAATCCTTTAGAGTTTGTTAGAATTGCAGATACAAGGACCACTCCAGATGATCTATGGACAAGGGGATGGGACTAATGGGGCATATGGAAGCTATCATGGTGGTCACAGGTTAGATAGATATGACATAATCATATATGGTAGATTCTTGGATACTCCGGATAGGAGAGGTGATGGACATGGGTACTATTCTAGTTCTGGTTTCGACAGACACTATGATCATCATCGTTATCACCCTTACTGGAGGAGTAACAGAGGATAATTTTCCAGATGAGTTTAAGTGAAGCCGCATAATTTTGATGGAGAGTTGAATAAGTTGGAGGATGCAGAGGCTTGGTTACCTGGAAAGAATAATTTCTTTGAACTACATGAGTACGTAGAGAATATGAAGGCCATAATAGCTATCTTTAGCCTGAAAGGTAAAGCAAACATCTGATCGGAAGATGTAAAACGGGTCAGAGACATCAAGATAGAAGAGTTGAGTTGGCATGAATTCAAAAGAATCTTCAAAAAGAAGTACTTGTTAGAAAGGTACTATGACAACAAAGCCAAGGAATTCTATGAGCTTAAAATGGGATCGATGATAGATGAGGAGTATACGACTAAGTTCCTGGAGCTATTGAGGTATGTATCGTATATTAAAGATGAAAAGGATAAAGTTCATAGATTTGTCAGTGGATTTCCATTAGCATTTTCACATCGAATTAAGTATGTTAAGCCTTGGTCATTTGAGGAATTTATTGGGAAACTAAAGCATTGTAATGAACACTAAAAGCATAAGGAAAAATCTCAACAAGGATGGAAAGGGAAAGATAAAATTAAAGGTAACTGGCAGCCAAAAAAAAACAAGGCCTAAGAATGCAGAAGAAAAATATAATTTTGCACGCATAAGAAGTTCAATGCGGCTAGACAGGGAAATGGGTCACAACAGCATAATAGAAGTGAGGGTGAAAGATGGTTGGAGTGTTGGAAATGTGGTAAGGATCATCTTAGGAAGGATTTTCCACAAAATGAGGATGGTAGACCTCAGATCTATAGTGAGTAGGAGGCACATGTTATTGGGGATGTTGGGCAAATCATTCCTCATATCTATGCAGTGCTGGATAACAAGCTGGCGGATCATAAGGCATCTATCATTGAGATGAACGGTAGCTTTGTGATCAAGTTCTATTTTGATTGACCCTGGATCTAATTATAGTTATGTTAACCCTGAATTGTTGGATAAGTGTGGTTCGAATAAATAATTGCATGTAGAATATTGATCAGCACAATTAGCTATAGGTACCAAGAAGAGAGTTCATCATTAGGTAAGAGCGTGTTCATTTGTGTTGAATGGTGTGCCTATATCATCACACTTGAATGTATTATTGTTGGGTTCATATAGTATGCCTTTGGGTAAGGACCGGTTGTATCTTCATAGGAATAAAGTGGATTGTTATGACAAAGCCATTGATTGCTTGGATGACAACGGAGAACAGATAATCTTATAGGCAAAGAGAAAAGCAACATCAGTTAGGATGGTGACAGTTATGTAGGAAAAGTGCAGTCGCAGAAAAGGATGTGTGTTATTTTCAGTGCATGTTTCTAGTGATAAAGGTAAGGAGGATGAGGATGCAGAGATATTGAGAAGGTACCCGATCTTGCAGCAGTTTCAGGATGTGTTTCCAATAGAGATCTCAGAATTATCACCTCACAAGGAAGTATACTTTTCTATTGAATCGGTACCGGTGGTAGCACCAGCATCAAAGGCACTGTATAGGATGAGAAATCCAGAGTTAGTAGGGCTAAAGTTGCAGTTGAAAGAAATGTTGGACAAAGGATACATTAGGCCAATTGTATCACTGTGGGGTGCACCAATATTGTTTGTGAATAAGAAGGATGGAACTCTCAGGTTATCCATCGATTACAGGCAAATGAACAAAGTGACCATCAAGAACAAGTATCCATTGTCAAGGATTGATGATTTGTTCGATCGGTTGAAGGGAGCAGCATTATTTTCAAATATTGATTTGAGATCTGGATATCATCTAGTACACATTAAGGAAGAGGACATCTAAAAGATAGCTTTCTGAACCAGGTATGGGCATTATGAGATTGTTGTAGTTCCATTTGGTTTGATTAATGCTCCATCTACCTCTATGTGCTTGATGAATAGTGTGGTGTGTCTATATCTGGACAAGTTTGTTATTGTATTCATTGATGACATCTTGATATATTCTAAGAATGAGGAAGAGCATATCGAGCATTTAGGAGCAGTGTTGATACTGTTGAGATACCATCAGTTGTATGCTAAGCTCAGTAAATGTGGTTTCTTTCAGACAGAGGTACATTACTTAGGGCATGTGGTCTCCAAGGAAGGCATAGCAGTGGATCTATAGAAGATAAGAGTTATCATGGGGTGGGAAACTCCTAGAAATGTGCATGAGATAAGATCGTTCATGGGGTTATCATGTTATTATAGGAGGTTCATCTAGAAATTCTCTCATATTTCATATCCTATTACGTCATGGCAGAGGAAATCTAATAAATTTGAATGGACAAAGGAATGTGCAACAAGTTTTGAGTAGTTAAAGCAATTGTTGGCAAATGTTCAAGTGTTAAAGATTGCAAATATGGACAAAGAGTTTATATTATGTGCAGATTCTTGCAAGAGAGGTCTTGGTAGAGTTGTTATGATGGAAGGATAGATAGTATGTTATGAGTCACAAAAACTGAATGAGAATGAGGAAAACTATCTGACACATGATCTTAAGTTGGTAGCGATCATTTATGCATTAAAGATGTGGAGGCATTATCTTCTTAGCGAAAGGTTTGTATTGATGAGTGATCATAGTGGGTTGAGATAGTTGTTTGACCAGTTGAATCTGAATGTCAGGCAAGTTAGATGGTTGGCCATGATCAGTGAGTTTGACTTTGAGATCAGGTACATAAAGGGTAAAGAGAACAGGGTTATAAATGCTCTTAGCTTACGGATATAGGTGAATCATATAGCAGCAATGAGATTTTATGGGATAGACTTGAAAGATCGGATTTTATAGGCAATTCAGCAGGATGGAAGGTATAGAGAACTTAGGCATAGGTTACAACAGAGTATAGGTATAGGTACAAGTAGTCGTACAGGTACAGGTGCAAGTATAAGTGCACAGGATGTGGACTATCATCTCTCAATAGATGGCATGATCAGATTTAGGGACAAGATATATGTGTTAGACAGTAGTGAGCTCATGAAGATTATCTTGAGGGAGTTCCATGTGAAACCATATTCTGGTCACCCAGGATACCATAATACATTGACAGCAGTGAAGAAATTTTACTATTGGCCGAATTTGAAAAAGGATTTGGTAGATTTTGTGGCTAGATGTTTGGATTATCAATAGGTAAAGGCAGAGTGTAAACATATAGGTGGATTTCTATATCCGATTCTGATTCCAGAGTGGAAATGGGAGGTCATTTCCATGGATTTCATTACAAATTTTCTGAGGACATCTAGACAACATGATTCCATCATGGTTGTAGTGGAGAGGTTGACTAAGGTAGCACACTTCATTCTAGTGAAGACTATGTATTTAGTTAGTGATGTGGAATAGGTATTCATTACATATGTGGTCAGGTTGCATGGTGTTTCGAAGAATATTTTGTCAGACAAGGATGCAAAGTTCACTTCCAAGTTTTGGAAGGAGTTGTTTGTAGGTTTTGGTATAGAGTTAGCCTTTAGCACGTCTTATCATCTGCATATAGATGGATAGACAAAGAGTGTCAACAGGATATTGGAGGACATGTTGAGGATGTATGTGATGCATCAGCAGAGGAGATGGGAGGAGTACCTTTTGTTGGTTGAGTTTTCTTATAGCAATGGTTGCCATGAGTCACTGAGGATGAGTCTGTTTGAGGCATTGAATGGGTGGAATTGTAATACTCCCATTAGTTGGAGTGACCCGGCGAACAAGTTATTGATTGGACCAAACATCTTAGCAGAAATGGAATATGAAATGCTTGTAATCAAGAAGAATCTAAAGGCATCATAGGACAGGAAGAAAATCTATGAAGATCAGAATAGGTTATTTAAGGAATTTTAGGTTGGGGAATAGGTGTACTCACGCATCAAGCTCAAGAAGATCTCCTTGCGAATTGGCTCGTGTGCCAAGCTGGGACCTCATTTTTGTGGACCTTTCAAGACTCTTGAAAGGATTGGGACAATATCCTATCTACTTGCACTGGCTCCAACAATAAAAGTCCACGATGTTTTCCATGTGTCATTACTTAAGAAGTATGTTAAAGATGTTGATGATTTGATTAACTAGTTTGTATTGCAAGTGAAGCCAGATGGATAATTCTAGCTAGAACCTTAGTGTATATTATAGAGAAAGGTTCTCATGCTCCAGAACTAAGCAATCATGCATGTTAAAGTGAGATGGAAGCACTTTGGTCCTAATGAAGCTACATGGGAGATGGCAGATCATATGCGGGCTATTTATCCTTCTCTATTCGTGGTTTGAGTGAATGTCCTTGATATATGTTTTGGTATATTATTTGGTATAATGATTTGGCATATGTACATATATATGTGAATGTAAATAGCACCATGAGCTATGCTATAAAGCTCCAATAAGTGGTATGGGTGTCATGTCATTATGGTTGTCATATTGTTATGTTTTCACATTGGTTTGCTTCTTAGCAAGTTGATCATTGTAAATATTGCAATAAGCTAAGTTATAAAGCTCCACAGGCAGTATGCTTTTCTTTCAGTAGTCTTGTTGTTTATAGGTGTCATTGAACACTGAGGATGGTGCTCCCCCAAGGGGGAGGGTTTTGTAACAGCCCTGGTGAAAATTGCATGTAATAAAAGTTAATAAAGCCAAAATAATAACCATGGTTGTTGGGCAAAACATCTTAGTGTGGGTGTTCATTTCATTTATTATGGCTAAGGAAATTGGAAAAGGTAACGGAAAAGGCTTTGGAAAGGAAAAATGGAATTTTTGGCAATTTATTTATGAAAATAATGGAAAAAAAGGAAAAAATGAAGGTGAAAGGTCATTGGTTTCATGTGAGGAGGAAAATAATAAAATAGAGGCTACATTAATAAAAAGTATTTTGAGGATCAATTGGTACCTTTTGTCAGTTCTTTTTTGGGGATCTCTCTCTATTCTCTCTCTCTCTCACTCTTGGACACTTGGAGCTTTCTTGGAGCACTTCAACATTGGATCAAGAAAGGAAAAGAGGGCAAAGAAGAAGAAAAGATAAAGCAAGGAAGAGTAGGATAAATCAGCTACAACGGGTTCACTTGTAGGTATCGATGTTCATGTCTAATTTCATTGCGAGATGTGGCATGCATGGTAATGCATGTGTGTTCTTGGTTTTCTTGTTGTCATGGGCATGGGTTTTGCTAGTTGTGCATTATTCTTCAACATTTCCTTTCCATTTCCAAATAGCCTTGAGGTGATGGGTTCTCATGTTTTGGTGGTTTGATTTTCGAATGGATTCGAAGCTGAGTGAGGTGGATCTCTTAAAGGAAAAACACATGGCCTAGTGATCCCTGAACCAAACTATGGATATTGGTAAAGCCACTAGCCTAGTAACCCATGAATTGGATTGTGGGTTGCAGTAAAGCCAGGTATTGTGTGCCTTTGTGGGCCTAGGAATCTTCAACCGGTGAATGGTGGGATATACAGTAAATCCTATAGGTGATTGCCCTTGATTGGGCCTAGGAATCCTTGTTGGGGAATGGTAGGATATACGTAAACCCTAGAAGGTGGTGTCTCAATCATGGCCTAGTGACCCCTAAATCAGATTATGGGTTGCGGTAAAGCCTAGGGACTTGGAGGTAGTAAAATTCCTTATGGTGTAGGTGGAGAAATCTGGTGGCATCCATGCTCATTCGATTCTTCTTTCAGTTATGAGTCCCACATTCATGCTTGGAATATGGCACGAGGGTGGGTGGAACATGGTAGTCCCATACCAGGTTGGCTTTTGCATTCATTAATAAGAGTTCCTTTCCTTGGTATGTTATGTGTAAATGTATTGATTCATTTGAGGCATATATGGTTGTTGTATCCTCATTATTTCTGTTGTTTATATGTTTGTTATGAATATGTTTTTTGGCAGTGACAATGTAGGGTTGTCATCATGTTTTGATTTGTAAATGAATGAGAAATGAATATATGACCTAATATATGATAATGCAACTAATGTGATAAGGTACCAATGCTTCTTAGTGATTCTCAAATAAGTATAAGACCCTTATGCTCAGATCTATTATTATTACTTTTAGAATGGATATTTGTGACATGTTTGACGAAATTCCTATCATGGCTAGTATGGGTCCAATCAAGTCTTTATTCAAGAATTCTTTTTGGCATCATCGTCTTTATGTTTCTTTTCATTTCTATAAATTCCATGCAGTTCTAGGTAGTGACTGGGGCCTAGCCCTAGAATTTAGCCTTTAATATCACAGTCACTAGCATAGCATTGGAAAAAAAATGCTACATTCACACTCAGGCAGGCTCATGGGAGTGAGTGGGACCCTCAGTTACTTGGAGGGCTTGGCAAGGGAGCAACTAGGGTTCTAGGTCCTTGAATTATTGAGTTTCCTCAAGGATTGGTCACCTGAAAAGGTGGGGTAGCTCTGGAGGCTTTGTTGGATGTGTGGATGGTCAGTTTGGTTGTGTTTTTTCAGTTCCATTTCCTTAAGGTGACATAGGAGGTTGAATCAGATCATAGTAGCCTCTCATCACATGTTTACCTCGGTTGGCCAGTTACTTGGGTAGATGTGGGAGGAGGGTGTTACAACAAATATGAATCACAAACATTCACAAAATATTCTTACAAACATTCATAATTCATGCATGAAGAATGTGTTGGCCATTAGGCTTCATATATTAAGTAAAATTCCCATGACACATGTATATATCAAAGACCACTAGCTCCAATAGTGGAGTGTTGGAGCCACCACTTGCTCCTCCAAAGAAATAGCTTGTCTCTCTAATGCCTTGTAGGAGGAGCCAAGGTGAAAATCCCTTTGCTCATACAATGAGGGTGTATATATAACCAATGGGGTGATGCTTCACGTCCCTCGTGACTCTTTGACTACCCTCATGATTGTTTGACTTCCTATGACTTTTCAAATTTACATGACTATTCATATTTTGTACATGTCATTTGGGCTTCCACTTTATAATACATTTTTGAATAATAAATTACATAATCCACAAGAATGATGTGGCATATGAGAGTCATGACATGACATTATTTGACATTGTTGACATGTACTTATTTATGACATGGAAACCTCAAGCCATTCTTGTTGCTCCTTGCTATGTGTCTTCTTGGGAATGCTCTTTTTTCCACCTCCATACGGCTTAGAGGTAATGAGTCTTCAATGATATCAAGTCTTGAGTTGTGGTCGCAAACTGGTGTCCTTTTTCTTTCTCTTGATTGATCAACTTGCATAATCAACTACAAAAATGTCTTTAAGCATGTTTTCCTTCTCCATATCCTTCTTCATCATCATGCAATGGTATGATACACTACCTACATCTATAATTCACTCATGAAAAGATGGAATCAGTCCGATAAAACCCTAGTCTAAGATGTTACATGTTGATCCACTGACTGAGTCAAAGCTGCGTGGCAAGTTTAGGGAGAGGCTCAGTGACTGCACTATTGCATAGCTTAGGCAGTCAGGGGTGAAGCTTGAGCCTTGAGACTACGCAATGCACAATCCAGGCTAGACTGACAAAGAAAAATATGTAGTTTGGGAGCTCAGTGAGCCAGGCTGAGGGGTTCAGCACTGATTTAGCTTAATTCACAATTCTGGAAGGTAGAGGAGGTTGAGTGACTGCAATTTCCTAGCTCAAGAGCTCAATGATTGCACTTGAGGTCTTAGATTACGCAATACGCGGTTGAGGCGAGGTTGGAGGGATGAAATGCCCAGTTATGGTGGCCAAGGTCTGAGCTTGAGCACTAAAATTGTGCAGTGTGTAGTCTTGGGAGGTTGGAACTGTGCATTACATAGTGTTAAGAGGCAAGTTTGTAGCTAGAGGGTTGAGACCACGAAATGCGCAATTCAGGAGGGTCGGATGAGGCTAAGTTGCTTAGTCATAAATATTTTGGAATTAACTAAGTGTGGGATTGATGAAGTTGATGTGAACATTGATAAGACTCAAATGTGATCACACACTTAGAACACTTGATAACACAACAACATAAATCACCCAGGACACATGAACAGCATATCTCCCTTAGTGTGATAAATCTACAATGACTCATGACAAGTGTGTCACTAAAGATACACTTCGTGACGACCCTTGTGTGACAGTGCTTATGACTTTGGAAATGAGTGTGATGGATGTTTACATGGTAAGATAAACTCATTTACATAAAGGTAATACCTTGAAACCACCAAAAGAAGTTCATACACATTGTGTGACACTTGACATATGAAAAGACGACGTTTTGGTTTTCTTACAAAAGGGACCAAACACTTAGAGAAAACACATACAATGGATTTCAATGTTTGTGACAACAATATGAAAGACCAAGGTAGGCTCCGAAATTTGGTGCGGGGCCAAAATTTTGGAGGTTGTTTTAGTAGCGACAACACTTGGCGACACACTGGTAGAATTCCTACTTCTTTGTCTTGGTTAATTCTTTTTTGTAATGTCTTCGTTCTTCAGGGAGTATTGATCATTGTGCAAATTACTTTGGCTTCGCCACTTACCACGTGAATAAACATGGTCCCCTTTTTTCCTTCTCGATTTGAACACAATCATAAGATTCAGCGATATCGCAATATTTGGAATGGGAAAGGGTAGTGTAGTTTGCTAGATTTATATTTTCAGAGTATAGTTTTTCATATTTGATGTTGCTCTTTTGCCAGCAGGCCTGGATAGTGCCCTGACAGAGTCACTATAGGAACACAAACATTGCTCCACTTCCAACAAGCCTAGATAGTACCCCAATGGAGTTTCTTGCTTCACCTCTATGCGCGGGAATCCTTTCTCTTATTTCGCCTTTATTTATATATTTAAATATGATTATGTGTAGGAAATTATTCATTTTATGGGCGGAAGAGGGATCCTGACTTATTGAGAGTAGGAGAGGTTGTTCCTTCAGAGAATCATATAGAGACCTATGATCTAGGTTTTCTCATTTGAGTTTTTCCCTGTTTCCTCCTCTACTAATTGGATAAGCGTGAAAACATTGAAACATACAAAAATAAGTGCAGTCATAAGGTTTCCAAGAATAGACATAGGTATCATGGTTTGACAAAAATAGACAGATCATATTTTTCTTCAAAACTTCATCGACCAAAATATGTAACCAATACAAAGAAGGAGGACCGAAGATTAGCCAAATGTTGCAGTGTCACAAGACTCTTTTCAATTTTTCCATACCGTATTTTTGAGCCAACATAGCATCTGCATGTATGGTCTCACAAAAAACACACACACACACAACATGGAAACAAAACTAGAAGACAAAATAGAAGGAGGCTAAACCAAAACATGATGTGAAACCAAAATCAAAAAACACAACACAAAGTATAGAGAATGAATGCAGGATGAATGTGCAGGTAACTAAGATGAAACTAGACCTACTCCTAACTAGCTAGCAAGTCGGGGTCACATGTAATGAAATTTCCAATGAAGCCACCATAGCTACTTTTGACCTGCATTAACAAAAACATTAGCAAGTAAAAAATGTACAGAATATTGTGCCACAAAAAAAAATAAGAGCTTGAATAACTTGCACAAAAAATAGAAGGTATTTCCTGTTAACAGAGATATTGGCCATAGCCACTACTTCCAGCCATTTCGCATTTTTACCTTTTCGATGACCATTATACGCAGACAAACCATGAAATATTCTTATGAACGCACCTTCATATGTGTCATCCTTCTTAGCAAGCATGATAAAAGACTAAAATTTGTTATTATCAAAAGGGCTTACTAAGAAATAAGTTTCTAGGAAATTATAGATTGGGTCGTGAAATTCGAAAAAAATTCTCTCGAAGACCCCAAAATTCTTGAAAATATGAATTTCAATTAGAAGAAGAGGGTTTGGGTGAGAATCTCGTGACAAACAATTGATCTGGTCATATTCAGCATGCTTGTCAAGAAAATGAGGACCCAACATGACCATCAACAAAGGTTGAAGTGCCTCAATCGTTTGACAAGTACTCAGAGGATGAGATGTTAAACGATGAAGATCAAAGGATGCAAAACAACTATCATTGGATATACTGGTGGGAAAATGATAAAACAAATGACAGTTAATATTATGACTAGATAGATTTTTTATGGAATGAGATTCTCAGTTCAAATATTAATCAATTTGAAGATATTTATGAACATATTAAACAAATAAACATCTTCCTCACATGATAGATATGACAACTAGTTCCCTTGTAATGGGTAACATAATGCACTAGCATCGTAATCATCGAAAGAAGTGAAAATGAATTCCAGTAGAACAAACACATGAAACCAGTCAGGATACAGTGAGTAAAGAAGGATTGGATTTGCGAGATAGCTCATGCATTCATTATTAATCAAGAGGATTTCAAGTGCGATGAAGGGAAATATTCACAATATAACATTCACAAAAAAACAAGAAGCTAACTATTAATAAATGAATCTGATAGGCATGATTCCTTCATCCAAAGCTAGCCTTTGAAATAATTAACTTCGCAATTCTATGTCTCTATGAGAGAAACTCATTTCAAACCCAAGTTATGTACAAGCGCCTTGCATGGAGTTGAATCATGTGAAATAAGATCTTGAATCCAATGATAAACTGAATATCGAAAGTTCAAAAAATTACATCTGAAATACAAAAAAAATCCGGAAAGAAATTCACATCGAGTGAAACCATGCAAAGAGAAGGATTGTGTGAGAAAAAATAGATAGGACTAAATTCACGGGGCTTATCAGAGTTGTGAGATCCTAACATAACTATCAATGAAAGTTAAAGTACCATGACTTCCTGATAATTCCCCGAACTTTCAAGGATTGTAAATTCGCATTCTGATGATTAAATCAGATCATGTGTGGTGTGAGAATAGATGCTTCCTATTATTTAAATGGGACCACTACTAACCGGATGGCATCCATATATGTCATTAATTTGAATGGGTTTTACAACTTCAATAACTAGATTACTTAGATTGAAAGATTCTTCTAATCTCAAATTTGGAGATGTCTGAATCGGACAAATTTCATGAGCAAGTTGATTTGAAGAGTTGTCTTCATGCAAAAAAAGAGATGATGGGGGATGGAAATAATACTCAATGATTAGATTATTTCCTTTCATATCATGGATAACCTCACTACCTTGTGTCAACTGGGAAGTTAACTCATTAGATGGAGAACTTGAAAAACATGAAGCATCTTCATTGCAAGTAGATGCATTGAAAATAGTAGAACACAAGGGATAGCAAGATGAAGAGGGAGATTTGATAAGAACATCTTATTTGACTGAATAAGATTCTAGATCTAAATAAAAATCTTTGTGAGAAACCAAAAGATCCATCGATGCACCTAGGAATTCGTAATCGCATACATTAATAGAGTCATCATCATCGAAATGATTGTTGCCCAAGGCTACGGATTGATTTGAAGAATTGATTGCATTTGATTCACTATCAAGATTAACAGATTGAAAAGCATCTAAGAGTGGAAGCGAATCATATTGACATGGGGGACTTTGAAAAAGGGAAGAGAGTTCAAAAGTCTCTTCACTTTCCTCCTCCTCTACCAGTGTAATGTGACTACCTTATATCTGGTCGCAAATTAAACCAGCAACTCGAAAATCAAGAGAGAATAAAGAGCTACTTGGTGGAGCAGATGGATCCAGCAGATCATGATACGTAGAGTCATGACATGTAGATGATAGAGGATGACAGATGTCCCTTGAATAAGTAACACTTTAAATGGAACCAGATTCAAGATCGATGTTAAGAGTGCCAATGTTACCTTGAGGAATGAAAGGATTAGCCTTCACCCTAGGCTCCATGAACCATTTCGAGGTTTCTTCCATTAGATCTGAATCATGAAAAGTAGGAGGAGGATGAAGAGATGGATTAGGAATTTGATTTGCAGTTTTCCCAAATTTATTATCACATGGAGGCCCCCGAATTGGTACTAGAAAAGGAGGAGGACAAAGAAAAAAAGGAGTAGTAGGCTCATTCTTTGATTCACAAGGTGTCTCGTGATTTACAAGAGTTGGGGAAGTAAAAACATCAGGGGGTTCAAATTCACCATGGAAAGAGATATGAACCAAATGCTTAAACTTTTGTTTAAATAAATCCCAATTTGTGTCTTCTCCCATAAATTCATAAAAAAGGTGAAGGAACTTATCAGGAAAAATCCTCAATTGGTTCATTAGGCTTCATTCTTAGTTGATTAATTATTTTAAGAGCATACCAATAATCATGCCTATCAAATTCTTTATGAATCTCCTTCACAAGTTGGTCGAATGGATAGAATCAGCAGGCAACGTGTGATACGTGGATGAGTAATCTAGCCATGAAATCTTTGCAATGTATTCCACTAGAAAAGAAAATACGAAAAACTTGAAATAGATGTTACCAAAGATCTAATTCACCCTCACCATCAAACTTAAGTTGGGATAGGTTATGAAAAACTTCTGTAGGGATGGTAATATTAGGCTCTTTATAAAAACATCTCAGGATTATGATTCCAGGAAGAGCCATCTTGAATAAGAGATTCAAAGTAGACTCAACAGGCACAGGTTGTCATCTGGCATTCCTTATAGCACCATTTTTTTGACGATGTTGGAAATTTGTTAACTAAGGGGGTCTCCCCAATGTGAAGTCCCAATTATACATCACATCGTTTCGGATAGGAGTCCCATCCAAAGTATCGGTCTAGTTACCATATATTCTTATAGTTTTTGCTTGGTTGTAGTTCTCAGTAAGAGAGAGGAACATATGTGTGCCTTCAAAAAGCAAGAAAGTGTGCCTAGTGAGTGTTTGGTTGTAAGTGTGTTAAGGTTCTTCTACTGCATAGGGGAAAAGAAGGTGAGCCTCTAAGAGAGAGGTAATAGTACCACTCTTGTAGAAACACATAGACACAAGAGATGTTTGTCTAACATCCAACGGAATAGTCCAAAAATATGCGACGAAAATTGAAATCACTACAACACACTCTCAATATGATAAGCACTAAAATAACCGAAATATTTCAACTACTTTAGTACAGGTGGAAACAAACATGAATCATAAACATTCATAGAATAGTCTTACAAACATTCATAATCCATGCATGAAGAACGTGTTGTCCATCAGGCTTCATATATTAAGTAAAAATTCTCAAGACACATGTATACTTCGAACACCATTAGCTCCAATAGTGGAGTGTTGGAGCCACCACTTACTCCTCAAAAGAATGAGTGTGTCTCTCTAATGCCTTGTAGGAGTATATATAACCAGTGGGGTGATTCTTCACCCCCTTGTGACTCTTTGATTACCCTCGTGATTTTTTGACTTCCTATGAATTTTCAACTTTACATGACTCTTCATATTCTGTACATGTCCTTTTGGCTTCCACTTTACAATACATTCAAATAATAAATTACATAATCCACAAGAATTATGTGGCATATGACAACTCATGACATGACATGATATGACACTATTGACATTGACTTCTTGATGACATGGTAATGTCAAGCCATTCTTGCTACTCTTTACTATGTTCCTTCTTGGGAATTCTCTTCTTTCCACATCCATATGGATTAGAAGTAAGGAGTCTTTAGTGATATCAGGTCTTGAGTTACGGTCACAAACTGGTGTCCTTTTACTTTCTCTTAATTGATCAACTTGCATAATCAACTACAAATATGTATTTTAGCATGTTTCCCTTATCCATTTTGTTGAGGAGGTAAATCCCCTCTGCAGACAGAGGCGATCCCTACTAGCCCAGACCGAGTCTAGCAACAATCATCAAACGCTACAGCGCAAGTTTCTAATTGCAAATTAACAGACCAGTGATGAAGGCCTACCTGGATTCCAACGCTAGTGTTTGTAGGAGAGGTGGTGCTCTCGTTCCTCCGCTTCGGCAGATCACAATCCTCACGATCTCCGTGAATGGACACCTGCACATACAAGAAACAACACAAACACAAGCATGAAATCCAGTATATGCAACTATATGTTAGTCAGAAAGGACATAACTCATCATCATCACAAATAATAACAAGAGTGGAACCATAACCAATAGTCGTTCATTAATAATTAATCAAAGGGGAGTACAACCAATGTTCTAATGCTAGATTCTCCTTTGGCGGGTAGTCAGCAGCACATGTCTTGCAAAGCCTGTCGGGAATAAGGACAAACCTCTCTCTTTGGATCTTGGACAATAATCTCCTTGCTTGGATTTGGCATTATGGGAATCAAGAAGGCTCTTGCAACATGAAGCTCTTGGAAATTTGGCAATTTTGAATCTCTGGAACTAGCTTGCAAAGTAAAATGGGCAAGCTTTTATAGATGGAGGAAGGGGAGTTGGGATCATAACCAATAATCATGGGATTGGCCATATCATCAAGGAAGCTTCCATGGGAGGTGGCAAACCACTTCCTCTCTATAGAAATCCGTAGCCAACCACCCAACTCAAGATAGATAGCAGTCCAGGAATTTGTTAAGACGAAACTTATGTCGTTTATTTGTTAAAAAACACCTCTGATTATGGTTGGCGCAGGTGTGACTCTATGACAGAGCGCCAATTGGCGCGCCCTCTTGGAGGATTTTCCCCCTTGGCGCAAGGGCTGCACTATGGAACCGCGCCAATGGAAAAAGAGCTATTTTTAGTGTTTTTTAGTAGGAGATGTCTTCAGGGCAAACAAAGCTCATGTTCAAGGGAATGAAATGCAAGTGTTTGTAGGCCATGTCACTTCTCATAGGTCCCAGAATGAGTCCCCCAAGATGCGGGAGAGGGGTAGCACGGACGGTGACAAATCGCTGTGTAACAGATGCCCCCTAAAGCATGAGGCCCGAGAGAGAGAGAGGGGTGAAATGCTTTACGAGAACATGTCCAGCTGAAAACACTACCGCCGGAAAACCTGCGTGGAAAAGTACAACTGATATCTCAAATACATGATATATGTGGTATGGGCGCAGCCATCCATAGCAGAGTACACAATAATCTAGATCCAAGGTATAGGCGCAGCCATCCAGCGAGGATCGATAAATAGACTCAGGCATGGTCGCAGCCATCCAGTGAATGATTCATGTAAAAATCATAATAATCCACAAAATCACAGCCTGGATCCCAATAGACAAAATCTAGGGTCTTGCGCTCCATCTCGATCCGAACAAAGTACAAGTTTAAGCATGCGAATATAGGAGTCGAAGTCGAACATACAGGAACATCATCTGATTACCAGCCAATTGTGAAAGTTGTTAACAGATGCTAGAGGCACCACCAATAATGACAATGGCCCTCAAGGTACTACAGGTACAATCTACAGCGTGTGAATCAGTGAGCCGACGTCGAACACCCGTAGAATCATTCAGTCGGAGGCCAATTATGAAAACCTCATGTCGAATGTGAAGAACCTGCCATTGAGGCATGCAGGCTCCAAGGCACCAGAAGGGAGTCTCTAGATCAGCTTCCTGGATAATGATCTGAAGTCGACAGGAAGTGACCTTGACCAAAGGTGGGCCATAGTGTTTCCCACATCATCGACATGAGATAGAGGAAGATAATGTTTTTGTGAATCAGGATTATATGAGTTATCAGAGGGAGGTTGATATTTTGCAAAGGTCAACTTCTCTTGAACATATCGGTAGCACAACAATGGACTTGGCAGTACTTGACATCAATCGATCAGAGGTCATGGTGACAAGGAAAAGAGCAGATGAGAGGTCAAAAAGGATCACCCAAACCCACAGAGGCAAGTGAAAAACGAGATGAGATGTCCCCACCCAGATACGAATGCAGACGAGTGCCATGTTCAAGAGCGACATACTATTGACACGACAATGATTTTGGCTCCATTTTCCCCGCCATTTTTGGTGAGTACCCCAATTATTTTTATTAGCAAGCTTGACGAGGATAGCATATGCTTGTAAAACGTCATTTCGACAGAATCCAATGTCATCAAGTTTTAACGAGTTTGAAAAAGGAAGAAATCGGCGTCTTTTCATGTTTAGAGAGTTTTAAAAGACAGCAGAAAAGTAAACTCCAAGGGTGTCCTTTTTCATAAAGTTGTGTCTCCCGAGCCTGAAAAAGTATAAAACAATGCTCGAAAGAACCGCCCGACCATTACGATCGAGGAGTACTTTTCATGATTAGTGACTTCGACCTGAAAAAGTAAAAAAGCGACCGAAATCACATCGTTTCGTAACCGTTAACGAGCCTGAAATGACAAGAGCCCGACGATCTTTTCATCTTTACACGGTCATAAAAGAGCTTAAAGGCGACCCCCTCTTATTTACGTTTAAAAAGTCAAGAGGAATAACTCGGCAATCTTTTCATCTTTAAATGGTCATAAAAAAGTTGAAAGCAGACCTCCATTTTATTCTCTTTAACGAGTCAAAAAGGGAAAAAATACTCGTCAATCTTTTCATATTTTACGAGTCAGAAAAGAGCTTCAAGGTGACTCGTGCTAGAGGAACAAGTGGTATAAAGGGTAGCAACTGGTTCCGGCAATGGTGGAACTGCTCAAAACATGTAATGGTCAAGAGGCTGGCTAATAAAACCACTCATTGTTGCGGTTCCTCAGGGAAGGAAAAAATAACCGAGTGAAAGCATATGATTGGCCAAAGAGATGGTGGCAATGGCATGAAACAACCAAATCTCATATAGCATAATTGAGCGGATAAAAATGGCAATCACGAGATGTACATCGGGTATGGGTTCATTTTTACACAAGCTTGAACCATGGAGAACTTTGCTTGGATTCTTTTTCATGTTTACACAAGCTTGAAACGAAAAACTATGCTTGTTATAAGTTCGCATGCCCCCAGCATAATGACACAAAACGAGGTACATGCCCCCCAAGCTTCATTACATTCAACAAAGTGGATGGAATGAAGGTTCACTTTCGAGATCTTGGAAAGACTCGACTCGTATTTTACAAGATCTTAATCAAAAGACTCGATTTGGAAAGGGAGTTGTTTCATTTTTTAATTAGGTTGACACAGTAAAAGAACTATCCTCATAACCCTTGTTTCATTTTTTAACGAGCTTGACACAAGATGAGGAACTATGCTGGACCAGACCCAGTTTCATTTTTTAAGGAGCTTGACATAGGAAAGTGAACTATGCTCCGAATGAACTTCATCATAATGAACAGGAAGTCGTTGCTTCCAAGAGTGCCACACTCGGTGGAAGGATAACATCTTGGAAGTCAGGACCCAATGCCCCCAGGACACTATGCACGACGGCAACATCACTGGATATAGGCACGGGATAAGTAGCCACGTAGTTGACCTGCGGTGGGGCAGATATAACCGGTGGGTAAAAACCAGGAGGGGATGACAACTACGCAAGAGGCACCGAGGGACTAAAGAATGATAATTGATCTATAGCCACGATTCTTCCGTCGTGTGGAAAGCAAACCACACGAAAAAGTGAAGAAACAAGGGATCCCATGGCATAAACATAGTCACGGCCAAGGAGAAGACTGAAATCTAAAGCACCTTGGGTAACCAGTACGTCTATATAGACGGTTTTTCCTCCCAAAGTAATAGGGAACTTTGGAAGGATCCCTAATGGTTGACTGGTTCCTCCATCAAACACTAACAAATTTTGTGTGACCGGCACAAGCTGTGGGGAGCCCAAAGCTTGCCAAGCAATGGAAGGCATAAGACTGACATATGCACCCTCATCCAAGACAGTGTCAGGAACTGCCGTATCATAGGCATGTACTGTAATCTGGAAAGGCACCTGGGATGGAAGGCGAAAGGTGGTCAAAATACTCCAGTCGAAGGAAACGACTAAACTTCTTAGTGGGGTAATCATATGATTGCCTCCTTGCTCTAGAGGAACCGAAGAAGGACTCTCGGGATCAGCTGGGATAGGAGGGTCATTTTCGGACTCAAGAGAATCTGATGAGACGAGAAGAACATGAGCATGACGTTCTTCCGAAACAGAGTGATCGGCGGGTGGTGAACCCGAGTTGACACTCTTTCCGACCAATGGTTGGTCTGGAACAGGATTAGCACAGCCAGGTTCAGAAAGAGGAGTATGGACAAGAGAAGGATCTAAATCAATCTCTTTGTCGATAGGGAGAGGATCTGAAGAGAGCCTTTGATAACCAACGGGAAGTTGGGGTGAGGAAGCTATAAGAATTTCCAAAACGGTGGAAGCTTTATCCATGAGCGGACAAAGGTGAAGGGGATGGTTGCCTTCACATAGCCTACAGGGTAATCGAATCTTCCCTTTCTTCTTACCATTGCCAATTGATAGGGTAGCATCGCTCTGAGCTTCAGAGGATGATGAGGGGCAAGCCGGATCATGAGACCATGCTTCTAAGACCCTAGGAATGCCAGGACAATCACGAAGAAGATGGTCTCCCTTGCACAATTTACAAGGAAACTTAACCTTCCGTGGAAGAGCAGAAGGTGTTCTGACCTAGGATGTACTCAGGGCAGTAACTGCACTTTTAGCCTCTCGCTTATGGGACTTCTTCTTCTTCGTCTTCTTCTTCTTCTTCTTAGCCACCTGGTTATTTGAATCTAGACTTTCACTAGGCGAAGTAGAAGATGAGGACGTAGAAACAGGCGAAGAAGGGGAGAGGTCCTCCTTGGAATCAACATGATGTTGTGCGGGTGGAGGAACTGATTAACTAGGAGTTGAGACATTAGGGACCACAGAGGTTGAGAATAACCAAACAGGCAACCCAACAGTTAACCTAGGAAGGGACAACGTTGCCATGTAAGGAGCACCAACATTCCCAAAAGGTGGAAAATGACTAGGATTCCCATCAGAGGGGATTCCTGGGTTGGTGAACTCTGGAAAAGTTGCCATCAAAAAATGAAAATCGCACACGGGGCTGAAAATGAGTCAAGACACACAATCAAAATGGCCAACACGCAGAATCTAACAGGGCGTGTGATCGCGGGTGATTTAATTTTTACCACATTGAAATTAAGAAACTTCACCGTTTCATGTTTTAAGAGTCAAGAAACGGATAAAAGGTGACTCTATCACTTTCAGATTTGAAACAAGCGTGAAAGGACAAGTGCTTGGTGATCCTTTCAAATTTAGGGAGTCAGAAAAGATCAAATGACTTCTCAGGGATACTAGGCAAAGAGGGTGTACCAAATAACCGTGAACTACAATATACTCCTTGGTTTTAGAAATGAAAAAGAAATCAACAAAGGACTTCCGTACGTGCAGGCAATCTCCCTGAATGTTGTGTTCAGTGTATCACAGGTATAGGACGGTAGACTCGGCTTCCTATGGATAAAGGATAATAACCTAGTGGGGTCTCCCCATATACTCGACAGTACGTGGGATTACAATTCCGTACGAGACCACTATTGAGTCACAAAAGGAGGAATCACCCAACCTTGAGTGGAAACAAAAGTGACTAGGTTTAACAACAACGGAGCACGTCTCTAGCCTAGACCTCTAAACAGTGTGCGTTATGTTCCAATGCATTGTTAGATTCATTTAGTTCATTTTAAATTTGATCTTGGATTATGTTTTAGTTTTCATGCCTTACCATATGTAATGTCTCAAAATCTCCTAAATGCAAGCTATATGCCACGGTATATCATTTTATTCAATGAATGCTAACTATAAGAGAGTTGAGAGCTTTCACACAAACAAAATGATCATAAAACAACCAACGATATCTCTAATGCAGCTAATGGAACTTAAAAGTCTTTTCTTCAAATTCGCTAATCACTAATAACAACGAAAAGCTCTAATTCACATTAACTAATGAAAAGCAAAAGAGTTTTTTTTTTTAAGTTAAGGGCAAGATGCACTAAACAAACTTTGAGAAATGATAATAAGAGAGCAAAAACAAGCAAATTTCACTCAATGCAAGCACAATCAGATCCCTAAATTGACAAAGCAATCCTTCAACACCGAGAAAAATCGCAAAGACACAAATAAGCCGTGTAATCTAGGCCCAAAGCGAAACAAGGCGGAGTTCAAGTGAAAAAGAGGTAGGTCACTCAAACAATGCAATGAAATGAATGACAACCACTAAACGAGTGCAAGGGAGCAATCAGAAAGTTGACTGGACCAATAAAAGACCAAAAACTCCTAAGGAAGGCTCGACACACAAAGCCACTAGATGCCCTAGGGCTAAAAATGTGGAATTGATAGAAAATGGAAAACAACCAAAGGATGAAGGTTAAAACCAGTCAAATAGGACTCCAATACACTCAAGCAGTCGAGAAAATGTATCCAACATAAAGACCAAGCTTAGAAGGCTTAAAATCAAGCAAACTTTAGTAGTTCCCAGGCCTGGTGTGACTGTCAGGCTTAAACTAGCGCCTTTTAAGGATTGGTGTGAGTGATATATTGACAACTAGTGCCAATTGGTGCAACTGTCACGCAAAAAAGCGCGCTAGTCAAGTTTGTTGTGCCAAAATGAAAAATAAGCAATCCAAAATCAGGCCAACGATAACCAGGTAAGCCAAGAAGCAAAAAACAGCAAAAGAACCCAGCCCAAAAGGCTGACCAAGCAAGCAAAGAATCAAGAAATAACCAAAAAGGCAAGACAAGCTCCCCAGTGGAGTCGCCAAATTGTTGAGGAGGTAAATCCCCTCTACGGACAGAGGCGATCCCTACTAGCCCAGACCAGGTCTAGCAACAATCATCAAACTCTATAGCACAAGTTCCTAATTTCAAATTAACAGACCAGTGATGAAGGCCTACCTGGATTCCAACGCTAGTGTTTGTAGGAGAGGTGGAGCTCTCGTTCCTCCGCTTCGGCAAATCACAATCCTCACGATCTCCGTGAATGGACACCTGCACATACAAGAAACAACACAAACAAAAGCATAAAATCCAGTATATGCAACTATATGTCAGTCAGAAAGGACATAACTCATCATCATCACAAATAATAACAAGAGTGGAACCATAACCAATAGTCGTTCATTAATAATTAATCAAAGGGGAGTACAACCAATGTTCTGACGCTCGATTCTCCTTTGGCGGGTAGTCAGTAGCACATGTCTCACAAAGCCTGTCGTGAATAAGGACAAGCCTCTCTCTTTGGATCTTGGACAATAATCTCCTTGCTTGGATTTGGCCTTATGGGAATCAAGAAGGCTCTTGCAGCATGAAGCTCTTGGAAATTTGGCAATTCTGAATCTCTGGAACTAGATTGCAAAGGAAAATGGGCAAGCTTTTATAGATGGAGGAAGGGGAGTTGGGATCATAACCAATAATCATTGGATTGGCCATATCATCAAGGAAGCTTCCATGAGAGGTGGCAAACCACTTCCTCTCTATGGAAATCCGTAGCCAACCACCCAACTCAAGATAGATAGCAGTCTAGGAATTTGTTAGGACGAAACTTCCGCCATTTATTTGTTAAAAAACACCTCTGATTATGGTTGGCGCGGGTGCGACTCTATGACAGAGCACCAATTGGCGTGCCCTCTTTGGAGGATTTTCCCCCTTGGCGCGAGGGTTGCACTATGGAACCGCGCCAATGGAAAAAAAGCTATTTTTAGGGTTTTTTAGCAGGAGATGTCTTCAGGGAAAACAAAGCTGATGTTCAGGAGAATGCAATGCAAGTGTTTGTAGGCGATGTCACTTCTCATAGGTCCCGGAATGAGTCCTCCAATATGCAGGAGAGGGGTAGCAGGGACGGTGACAAATTGTTGTGTAACACATTTCCTTCTTCGTCATCTTCTCATGGTATGATAGAGTACATGCATCTGTAATTCACTCATGAAAAGATGACATTAGTCTGATAAACCCCTAGTCTAAGATGATGCATGTTGATCCACTCACTAAGCTAGAACTAGGTGGTAGGATGAGGGAGAGGCTCGGTGACTATGCAATTGCAATCTCAAGTAGTCAGGGGTGAAGCTTGAGCCTTAATATTGTGCAATGGGCAGTACAGATTTGATTGAGGAAGAAAATTGTGTAGTTTGGGAGCTTAGTGAGCCAGGCTTAGGGGTTGAGCAATGATTCAACATACTGTGTAGTTCTGGAAGGTAGAGGAGGTTGGGTGATTGCATAATTATGCAGCTTAGGAGCTCAATGACCAGTCTTGATGTTTGAGACTACACAATGCGAAGTTGAGGCCAAACTGGAGGGATGAATTGTGTAGTTTTGGATGCCAAGGTTCAGGCTTGAGCACATAAACTATGTAGTACACAGTCCGAGGAGGCAAGAACTGGGAATTGCATAGTGCCAAGAGGCAGGGTTGCAGCTAGAGGACTCAAATTGTGCAATGCGCATATCATGAAGGTCGTATGAGGCTAAATTTCTTGGTCAAAAAGATTTCAAAATTTGACTAAGTGTGGGATCGATGAAGCTGATGTGAATAATTATAAGACTCGACTGTGATAACACACTTAGAACGCTTGATGACACAACAACATATATCACCCAGGACACATGAATAAATACTTCCCTCAGTGTAACAACTTTTCTACGACTCACGACAAGTGCGACACTAAAGTTACACTTTACGATGACTATGACGACACTTTTGCGACAATGCTTACGACTTTGTAAATGAGTGTGACGAATGTTTACATGGTAAGATCAACTCATTTACACAAATGTAACCCCTTTAAACCACCAAAACAAGCTCATATATATTTTGCGACACATAACATGCGAAAAGACGACATTTTTATTTTCTTGCAAAAGGGACCAAAACACTTAGATAAAACACATATAATGGATTTCAATGTTCGTGACAACAATATGCAAGACCAAGGTAGGATTTCAAACTTGGTGTAGGCCAAAATTTTGGAGGGTGTTGTAGTAGCGACAATAGAATGGAAAATTAGTAGATGAATGGCTAACTAAATACCATGATATGCATTGAATTTGAATAATTTTCTTATCACCCAACTTCATATATGCCATTGTAAAATATGCAATCTCAAATATTGTAATCAAAAGGCAATTATTTAAATAAAGATAAGAAGTCATAGAAAGTGTATGAAAACCCACTAGGGTACTGAACAGGTTCACTGGAAGTGGGGTAAATGCATACATGATAGGTAAATTCGTCGGGGTGTTGAACAAACCTATTGGCAGCGAAGTGATGTCGAGTACAAAAAGTTGAAATTAAACAACGTGCGTAAATTGGTACTAAGTTATGCTTAGTAATCAAACTAAAAGTCTAATTTATTTTTCAAACAATAAATCAAGATATCCCCTCCCTTTTGGAAAAAGGTAAGATGAAAATTTATGAGTACAAGTACTTCTTTCTTATTATTTATATGATCATAAAATTTTCGTCATGAATTTTTATTTAGTTGTAAGTTATTTTTCTTATGTAATTTTATATATCTTCTTTCCATTAATATAAACAGATATAACTAGATCACCCAGTGTGTCGTCAATTGTTGTAGAAAACAACAACTTTCATTTTATATTAATACCATAATAATAATAATGTGGACCCTTTAAATTTTGAGACTTATATTTGCCTTAATATTTCTTTAAAAAAAATCAAAAAAGCCCTTTAATTTTATATTTGATTAATATACTTAGGTTAAGGTTTAAATTCCATACCTTATTAAATAAAATATATAAATAAGGCCATAGGCTAGAGCCACTATAGTATAGCATTATTATGTGTTAATAAGACTTTTGTTGAACTTTTTCTTGCCTTATTTTTATTGTGTGACAGGTTTCCCGAAGGTCATTCCCTAAGGCTATTGAGGCAAATCAATTAATTACCTATAATTTAATTGTCAACCTGAGGGTTTTTTAAAACTTGTGAAGCGTTCATGCACTGTATATGCTAGAAATTAACTTCCAATTTAGATCAACCTAACTACAAAACCAAATAACGACAAACCAAATTCACCTATTCTAATTCAACAATCAATTCAAAAGAAATTATAGTATAGTTATAGTACAGCGCATGGAATTGAAATCTTGATCTATCACACTTGAAGGAATGAAATATTAATCTACCACACTTGCAGGAATTGAAATTACATGAAATGAAATCTACTCTAAGGGATCATGTGTGAATTATCAAATCAGGATCCTATGAAATGAATAATTAAAATCACATGACATGAAATGAAAGAAAAAACAATCATTCTTAACCTCTAGATATGAAAGAAAATAAAAATAATTTTCTCTTAACCTCTAGATATGAAAGCAAATAAAAACAATCGCTTTTAACCTCTAGATATGAAAGCAAATAAAAACAATAGCTCTTAACCTCTCACACAGGAAAAGATATGAAAGAAAATAAAAGCAATCACTCTTAACCTCTCAAACAGGAAAAGATATGAAAGAAATAAATCTCAATCTATGAAAAACAATAAATCTCACACAATGTAAGTGGCCAATCCAAAAGCATGAGAGATGGAAAGTTAAGAAGCTCCAAATGTAAGCATAACTAAATCAAAGTGAACATCACCCATGAGCATGGTGCATCCAAATTATATATTCAAAACATGAGCATTTCCCAAACTTTACACATGCTTTTGAAAGGAGAAGGCTCTCCTATTTATACAAGAACATAAGAATCTACCTCATTAATGGAGGTCCATTATTCTCTCCCTAGATCCCTAGAAAATCTCATAGAGTTACAACTCAAATAAGTAATGATGAGACACATATCCTCTTTGACCTTTATCCAAATATTCTTCCATATCTTGAAGGGAATTCGAATTTGAGCATTGGAGGCCATATAAGGGTGCCTTGGAAGATTCCAAATGACCTACACATGTCATGAAACTCAAGCCACTTTCAATTATTAGCAAGTATATGTAATTTTTCTAAGTTTTAACCATCTAATTCACTTATAATACTAGAAATCATTAGCTTTTGGAAAACTAAAAGGTAAACCCATGTAATCATGAAAATGGAGGCTAATGAAAGATTATATGGCTATGGAGTTGCGACATGTGAGTGAAATGGTGGTGATAAAGGTGAAAGTGGATGATATTTTGAAGACATTTTGGAGACTCTACATAACCCCCAACTGATGTTATTGCATGTCCTCATGCAATCAACTGCATTTTTTAATATTGATTTTCTTTTGAATGAGCTTGCCTTATATCATATGTCCTTAAACTTTGCATTTTATAGTATTTGACAATTTTATTTCGTCTTGCAAAGTATTCCTTGTCATACATTGAATTGCAACATGTTTGGTTGGTTCTTGTGTGACAACCAAATCTTAATTGGTATTGATTATCGTGTTTCAATACCTTGTTTCTTGTTGTTGCAGCAAGATTCATTGAACATATTTAAGTGTGCATCTTTAAATCTGCCATATAATATGCTCATCATTTAGGCATTTATTTTCAAATCACATAACTTTTGAACCATAATGCAATCATAATTGATTGGGAGAAATATGTTAGGATGAAATGAAGTGAAATGGAGTGAAGTGATATGGATTTGATAATAAATGGATGTCCCTTCCCCCCCAACTAAAGTTGTTTACGGTTTTTTTCAAATGAGAAAGGAAATATGGTGAAGTATTTTCCAAAAATTATAATTTCAGTATTCAAGGAATTCTATGATTAAAAGGTAGAAAAGAATATACCTTTACTTACCTAGGAAGTGGACAAACTGTGCATATGTAGAGAAGTTGTAGTTGTTGTTGGATCATGGAATAGAATGTAGAATTTCATTTTCTTCTTGGTTGCATAAATAGTGGATGAGGTGGTGAAAGTGGATTTTTTTATTTCTGCTGCTAAATTTGTTGTCTCTACTGCAAAATGTTGAAATGATATAGTCTTCACCTGCTACAAAACTCGATGGTACAATTATAGTCATTCGAATAAATGTGGTGTTATCGAGCATGAAGAGAAGTCATTGGATTATCGGCTATTGATGAATGTCATTAATAAATGCAAGGCAACCTCTACATTAATGTCAACGAGTGCCAAGGTACCTAAGTACATCTTGCAAAGTACGAATATATGCGTTGATGTCGAGCCACTTGCAAGATCCAACGATCAAGGGACATTGATGTATTCCCATGATTGTTGGCAAGAGAACTTGTCATTGATGCATACAAGCCTCAAGGTACTAATAAGGACTCTAGCCCTAAACCTAGATAATGTGCTCATGTCGATAGGTCAAGACTTGTTATAAGGGAGGCATTATGAATCCCCCATCATCTAACGCAAGTATGAAATGATGATTTTGGAAGGACTATGAATGAAAAATTTTGCAGTGGATCAAGGTTTATTTAATGGTAAGGAAAATGACAAGAGGGTAAACAAGCGAACAGAAAGAAAAAGGACAAATTGGCATGTAAGTGTGCTAAATTTCTCTATGAATGGAAATTATGAAAAATGTGAATGGAAAATGTAAATGGAAAATGTGAAGGAAACATGTGACTCTTTGCAAGGAAAATGGTGATGGTGATGTTTAGTGAAAAATGCTTGAATAGCTTGGAGAGGAGAAATGATGCCATTTATGAATGACAGAAAGGGATTCAAATGGTTCATATCTCTTGAAATTGGTCGTAGAAAACCAATCATGCATAATTGGCTTCTTTCAATTCTCTGATTGCCCTAGAACTCGAAAATAAACATGGCACTAACATTGCAACAAACGTAAGTGTGTTAAAAAAAAAGTGGTCAATTTCTCTAGGTACATATGAAAAATTTGCATAATTGACAAGTTCATGACGTGTTTTCATTTCAAATGGTTAGTCCAATTTCATAATCATGATAATAAATCCAGTTTCTAAAGGAAACAATTTCCTCAATTTATGTTTGAATCATAGCATTTCATTAATAAATAAATAAAATTATTTTATTATTATTATTATTATATTATATTATTATTATTATGATATATATATATATATAATATATATATATATATATATATATATATATATATATATATATATATATATATATATATTATATATATATATATTATATATAATATATATATAATATATATATTATATAATATATATATATATAATATTTGCGAATGCTTGATGATTCCTATAAAACAATCTTCGATCAAAAATTCGTCAATCGATCTTGTAGATAAAATGCCTTCATATTTCTTCTTCTTTCCTACATCATGCTTGAAAACATAATCATTAGACAAATCCAAAAAAAAATTGATCATGATTTTCTAATTAGAATGCATTGTTGACAAATAGATCATTGAGTTAAATACAGCATTGTAGAATTGTTGGTCAGCTGCAGAATTGCGCAGTTTCTGTAGCTAAATTCTTGAACAGACAGTTAAGTACACACAGTTATGTATTTTTGTTATGAACAAATAATCAGTCCAATTTCAAATTGATCAAATACCTCTTCCACAAAATTAGCAATAGAACAATTTTTAATTTATTTTTATTTAATTTTAATTTTTTAAAAATTATTTCTTCCTTCGACAGATGTGAAGTGAATCATCTCCAAAGTTTTTTTTTTTTTTTACTTGCTCTCCAATCATGAATTGAAATTCACATAAAAAAAAAAAATTACAATTTTTTCTCATGGCAATTTTCTTGAAAAAAATAAATAAAACATACAATCTAAAAATTAATGAAATATTTACAAAACTAAAAAGTAAAATAGATGTACATAACAAGAAAAATATATGTACAAACTAAAATATATATACAAACAAATTTTAAAATAAAATCCTATAACATAAATGTACAAACTAAAACATAAACATAACATTAAAATATATACTAAAAAGAAGCATAATATTATACATAAATAAAATTAATAAATTGTAACATATAACATAAATATTTAAAACAAAACAAAACATATAACATTCTAAAAACAACACAATGTAACAAAAAATAAAATACAACAATGTAATAATAAAAAAAAAAAATGAAATTGCCATGTATAAAATGTTTTCATTTGTGAAATCTTGAAGTGAAAATTGTTTCATAATCTACCATGAGGAGTGTGAAGTTTTGGTGAAAACAGTCGCAAAGCATTTTCAATTGCCACAAACCTCAATGGAAATATGATGATGTTATCAAAAGTTACACACCTTGTAAATCTGTTAGCAAGAACGATCTTGGAGATGCAAAGCTTCTCTTCCATTTACCTTGAGGCAGTCGTGGAGGTAGGTGTGCATCATTTTCGTCCTTCTCTGAACTGTCCCCTGGCTTGCTCATGGAAACAGAAAGGGCCACGGTGCTTTTACTAGTATGCATTGCTTTCTTAAATGTCCCAGCAATGTTATTTCTTAGGGGATGAAAACGATTCCTTTCCTAACTATTTCCATATGCCAACAAGTTCCTTTGCCTCTTGTTATATGGATTCTCTCATTTTGCAAGGTCTTTAATAGAAACAAAATCTGACAAACATGTAAAATATTTTGGTCATGAAATGTAATGATATGTGGGTATAACCAATCTGAATAGATGACCCCAACAATACCCTACCATCATTAGAACTCTAAACTAAACGTTGACATTGATGGGGTGGCTTTCACTGGGAAACGTTGAGATGCTCTTTCCTCTGGCTTGCTTGTTTGATCAATCAAATCAATCAATTAGGTTGTGGGATAAGATGAAAATAGCTCGAAAAGGAAGTCGATCCAATGGAAAAAGAAAGACTCTCATTTTTCATACCAATCCTCCAGCTCCGGGAGAAAACCAAGCTAGGCTGCAGAAATGAACCGTTTTTGCAGCTCCTCAAAAAAAGGAATGGATATGCAGAAATTTGAAGCAAGAATTATGCATCTACATTATTTAATCATGCATCTAGAAAATAAAAGAAAAAAACTGAAAAATGAACTCTAGACTGCTAGCTAGTTCCTATGCACACTTCCCCAGCAATGGAGCCAAAATGGTGAGGCAAATCAATTACCTATCATTTAATTGTCAACCCGGGGGTTTCGTAAAATTTGTGAAGCATGCATGCATTGTATATTTTAGAGATTAACTTCCAATTTATATCAATCTAACTACGAAACCAAATAACGACAAACCGAATTCACCTATTCTAATTCAACAATCAATTCAAAATAAATTATAGTACAGCACGCAGAATTGAAATTTTAATCTATCACACTTGTAGGAATGAAATCTTAATCTACGACACTTGTAGGAATTGAAATTACATGAAATGAAATCTACTCTAAGGGATCATGTGTGCATTATCAAATCAAGATCCTATGAAATGAATAATCAAAACCACATGACATGAAATAAAAGCAAAAACAATCATTCTTAACCTCTAGCTATGAAAGCAAATAAAAACAATTGCTCTTAACCTCTAGATATGAAAGCAAATAAAAACAATCACTCTTAACCTCTCACGTAGGAAAAGATATGAAATAAATAAATCTTAATCTATGAAAAACAATAAATCTCACACAATGTAGGTGTCCAATCCAAAATAATGAGAGATGGAAAGTTGAGAGGCTTCAAATGCAAGCATAACCTAATCAAAGTGAATATCAGTCATGAGCATGGTGCATCCAAATTCTATATTCAAAACATGAGCATTTCCCAAACTTTACACATGGCTTTGAAAGGAGAAGGCTCTCCTATTTATAAAAGAACATAAGAAGCTACCTCATTAATGTAGGTCCATTATTCTCTCCCTAGATCCCTAGAAAATGTCATAGAGTTACAACTCAAATAAGTAATGATGAGACATGTATCCTCTTTGACCTTTATCCAAATCTTCTTCCATATATTGAAGGGAATTCGAATTTGAGCATTTGAGGCCACATAAGGATGTCTTGAAAGCTTCCAAATGACCTACACATGTCATGAAACTCAAGCCACTTTTAAGTATTAGAAAGTATATGTAATTTTTCTAAGTTTTAACCATTTAATTCACTTATAATACTATAAATCATTAGCTTTTGGAAAACACAAATGTAACCCCATGTAATCATGAAAATGGAGGCTAATGAAAGATTATATGGCTATGGAGTTGCGACATGTGAGTGAAATGGTGGCAATAAAGGTGAAAGTGGATGATATTTTGAAGACATTCTGGAGACTCTACAAAGGCATTCATAAGTCTCTCTTTTTAATTTCACCTATGGATCACCTTCCAAGATGAATCAACACTCATGAATGTATGTTACAATGGTGCCCTTACGCCATGCATCTTAACTTGTAATATTTAATTCACTCTCATTTCACCCCTCTTCCACATCACGCCAGGGTGGAGCTTCCCCGAAGGTTTTCGTATGTGCTTTCATTCAAAAGAGTAGGGGATAGACTCCTTGGACATCTCGGTATGGCACCTCTGCTTGTAGGTCCTTCTTACACCTCCACTCTAGTTTTCTTATTGGGACTTGAGTCCTCCACTTTCCATGTAATCCCATGAAAAGTCATCCCAACCCTTTTCAATATGCTAACACTTCATTTATTTCAAGATCCCACTGTTGAGATGACTTAGCCCATCCATGTGATTTCAATGTACATTCACATTACTTCCCATCAAAACATGCACGTTTCTCCTTCCACGTCATCCTTGATCTAATCACCATGATGATTTCCCTAGTGAGCATCCCTTGTTCCTTTCGGGATTTAGTTCCTAGGTTGATATCAACTTCCGTAATGACTGCCACCTCATTGTTTGATATAAACTAAATTCTCCCACGTGTCATCCCAAAACAATTTTCAAATTAATGTGGAAAATTTAAAATCGCGCCCTAAAGTTAATTTCTTATACTTACCACCTTTTCATGTGTTTAACTTATGCATGCGAAGTTTAATACTTTTATGATTGATTGAAGTTTTATTAAATTTTTGGGTTTTATCGCATTTACCTAGTAAAATACCCTCTAATATTGGTTTTCCTTTGTTACAGCATAGCACTTCCATAGGCTCTGTATCAATATCAGGATGGCAAAACCAAAGAACATGGCATCGGTTTAGTAACCAACAGGGCCATTCCAGGAGATAATTGATGAAAAGTTGGCAAATTCTTTCCTATTTTCTTACATTGTGTTTACAACAAATTCTTGCATTTCGTCCTGGAACACAATGGAGGAACAATTACTAGTAGAAAACTTTGTAAAGCTAATAGTGGAAACTACAAAATAAGGTGGTGTCAAAACTTCAAAAGAGACGCTTAAGGACACTGTTAAATCTTGCCTACATAGAATTGTTTCCCATAGAAGAATTCTTCCATATACTAATATGATTCACCGGGTGGTTGAGAATGTGGACATCAATGAAAGGAAAATTTTCACCTCACATAGGGAAATTATTGGTTCCTTCAAGCTAGCTCATCTCCACGGTATGTTTCAGTTTCTCGAGACACAGATCTTAATAACAAGCACTTCTTTGTAATCACCCTCATTGGATGTAGTCTTGAAGGGAACATCGACATCTCATGATGATGAGATTGAGGAATTGACCCAATATAAAAGATCTTATGCTACTACTAGTGTAGATAAAATAGCCAGACTCGAACAATTTATCAGGGAGAAAGATGAAATAATACAATAGTTGAAACAAAAATCTTCATAGGTTCAAGCACAAGTGCAAGCTCAGGTCTCTCAAGTTAGAGGTGAATGTGAGTCAGAAATTAAGCAGAGAGATGACAAGATAGTTGAATTTTAGGAGAAAATAAAGCAAATTGAGGCAAATTTTTTGGATATTGTTAAATTGAAGAATGAAGCTCATGAATTAAACCAATAGCTTCAACGTCAGCAGCAACTCCTCTACTATAAGTAAAGCATGATACAAACTCAAGAAAAATTGGTCAATTCTTTTGTTTATGAGGTTATTGATATTGAAATCTAGTTTGATGAAACCAATTGTAAGTTCAATGAGATTTTGCAATGGAAAGAAGATCCTAAAAGGTTCTATCCAAACCTGCCAAGAATTAATGAAATGCAAAAGTCAACAACGCTTAACATTTGGAAAGATAAGATATGCTTGGTTAGAAAATTGGTAAATCATGTTGAAAGGCTTGCTAATTTGGTTATTCAATCGATCATCTAGTCACTCAAGGAAGCAAAGATGTTATCAAGTGATTCATAATATGCTCTCCCGAAGGCAAATATATTAAAAGAAAAATGGTAAAACAATAGGACAAATTTCAGTAAAAGGATTGAGCAATTGTCAAATGTAGACTTCAAATTGACCTGGGAGTTCCTAATCAAACCACATGGTTACCTTCAAGTAACCAAGTGATTATTGAACGTGTAACTAAAATATTGCAACCTTTGCAAGATGAATTATTCAGGCATCAAATGAACATAACCCCTCACTCTCCTCCCGAGCTAGTGCATCTTATAGAAGTTTATCAGCATTGGAAAACGCCCACTAGTTCCTTATTTGCAGTTGTCCATCTAAGTTGAATATTTCATTTTAGATTGTAACTAAAGTCTATTTTCTTCTAGTTTGTTTTTATTTAGTTGAGATAATACCAAACTTGTAACTATCCTCTCTTTTGTTTGAAAAACTATTTAAAGGACTCTCTAGCTTAGGACTAGGGTTTTTGAAATTTTGGAAGAAAAGCCTTGTTACACTTTTGTACTATGGTATTTCTTTAATATAAGCTTTGAACCACTTATTAATTCCATGTATAAGAGGAGTAAAACACAATTGATACTTTTATCAGCTTTGTGTTCTTTCAATTTATAATTGGAATCTTATCTTATGCATTGTTGCTTATGTTTATGATTAATTGATTGTGATATTGTCACTTTTGATATATTGTTGTTTGTCTATTACAAGAGAAACGAAATCATATGTGAACGATTTTATGAAATTGATTCAATTTACTATTTAATTGAATTAATTTATCTTCATATTGTTTTAATTAATGATATAGCTTGGAAATCTATATTTTCAGCTATAAGTTATCTTACTTTTTCACATATAAATATCAACACCTTGCTTAATTAGTATTTAATATAGTTTAGTTTATATTTCAATTTATATTTTTCATTGAGCATTACCAATCCATTCCCATCCTTTCCTATACTTTTCACACCTTTCAAATCTCCATTAGCTGGAGGAATTTCTATACATGTAACTAGACTCAATTTAAAACTAGTCAGAACCACCAACCCAAACAAAGAAGATTCTAACTTGGGGCTCTGACCGGGTGGTCTCCCAAATTTTGATAAGGACAATTTTGACCATCAACATTATGGAAGAATTACAATTTAAGACCTATTTGATTCCTATGTGAATGGTTTGTTGGGATATAATAATGAAGTTATCCAATGAGAATCCTGGATGAATGAGGAATCCATTGAGCAAGAGGGAATTCCTGTTGAATATGATTTTAATATCATGTGAATATATTTCTTATATTGTGCCCATTTTTGCGTTATGAACAAGGAATGTTGAAGGATATATTAGTAAAATGAAAGCAGTGTGATCTGAAACATGTTGAGACAAGCATGGATAATTGAAGAAACCACAAACCCCAAATTTTGGTTGTGGATGCACACGGTGAAGCGTGGGAAGACACTAAAGGTAGTGTTGTCTAGTGTCTATGGATAGAGACAGTGTGGTATCAAGATTTTCAACATTGTTGTGTACATGTCATTTTGTACCATGTGTATTGTGTATGTGTTGTGTTGTACCTATGTATTAGTTGTGTTGTATCATGTGTATATGTGTATATGTTGAGTTGTACATTGTGTATATGTGCATGTTTTATGTAATGTTTTGGGACAGGCATGTATGGGACTGTCTGGGCCCTTGTGTTGTGTAATGTGTTTAGGATAGGCAAGTATGGGACTATCTGAGCCCATGTTGACTATAACAGATAGGATACTTATAATGGGGGTTACTTGGGCCTGTGGAGGTGTGGAATACACCTATATTCCTGTCAACATAAGACTTCTAGGATTAGTAGTGCCCATATTTGAGGAGGATTAATTGAGCTTATCAGTATTTATCTGTTACTAAGTTCTTGCCTTAGGATTGACAAACCCCTTAGTAAATTTGAAGTCGAAGAGAAGAGAAGGCATTAGGTGCTTGCCAAGTTGACAATTGATCTAGTGTGTGTACAGGAAGAGAAAAGGGGACTAGATGCTTGTCAGAATGGAAAACCGATCCAATGTGTGTAAAGAAAGAAGCAAAGAGAAATTAAAGATGAGTATTACTATTGTATTTGATTTCCTAAATTTCTAAATTATGAACATAATTTGATACGTTGATCTATGATGGTTTGGTTTATGAGCTAACATAATTTTCCTTGATAGGAAGTAAAATAAAATCATGAGTTTCACTTCATGGACAAGATGCTAATGAGGTATGATTTAACTTTATTGCAATTTTTTATGATTATTCTCATGGAGAATTGTGTGCTTTGATGTGGGAAAACATGGAAATTTTCTGGTTTGGTGAATGGACTTGGATTCAAGTTGAATAGCAACAGCTTGAAAAAATCATAGTGTGCACCGGCACGCTATTTAAAATATTTCAGGAACAACATTATTGTGGGACACTGGCACCTAATGGTGCCAACTGATTGTCATGAAGCATGTTATGACCAGTATGAAAGCATGGAGGTGGGAACTTGCCTTGGTTATGAGACTCTTCCAATGTGAGGAAGCCTTGTCAAGGAATGGATCACGCAAGGCACTAGAAAGCATAGAAGGAGATGCCTAAGCTTGGAAGGTTTGTGACTACATCGAATGGGGTTTCTCAATTTTCCAAGGGACTGGGAAGAAAAAAGGGAAGGCCAAGAAACTAAATTTATTTTAAAGGGTCATGAGAATGGATGATTAGAATCAAAAACACATTGGGGGTGTGCCCAAAAACAATTAGTCAGGAAATATTCGCTAAGGGAACAAGTATCGCAAGGATATCAGTGTTGAACATTGGAGGCAAAAAGAACTCCAAAGGAAAGGAATGAATCCAAGTTGAATTAAGCACCAAATGTTGCAAAAAAAGAGCCATTAGGAGATGGTTGAATTAATGATTATCAAGTGACTGCGTAAGCCACTGTGCATATGAGATGTGTTGTAAAAGCTTTTAAAAGTTGTGTATATAAATCTCCATAATCAATCATGATTGGTCTAAAGCATGTTTTGGTTGTATATAGTTAATGAACACCAAGGATAGTGTTCCCCCCAAGGGGGATGGGGCTATGACATGCCCTAGTTAATATTCCCTCATTGAAAATAAATTGTAATTAATTAAAAATGGCTGCGAAAAGGGACAGATTCCATTGCTTGAGGAGGGATATTGCTTAAGGAAGGAGATTGCTTGAGGGAATTGTTGTTTTAAATAATAGTCATGGTTAGATGAGAATTTCAATGGTTTGACTGTGAAATAAACTTAACTAAAAAATGAGGATAGGCCCAGGTGTCCTTTAGCTCCAACCATAACCAAGGAAAAGGACAAAATATTAAAGGCAACATGGGTTGTGTTGTCCTATTGGGTTGATTGGTGTGGATCAAGGATGAGGACAAACATATAGTTTGTTTGGAGGCAATAATTCCCACATGACCACGCATATACAAATAGGTAGAGGCGAATAGATGGGCTTACGCTCTCATGTGCAGAGATGGTTGGTTCGTGGATAGACACATGCACTCAAGCGAGAGGGATAAAATATAGAAAAGAAATATCCTCCAAAAAATCACATGTAAGATGGAAAAGAGTAGGTGAGATCTCTACAGAGTTAATTAGCTAACAAACCCTGAGAAGGCACATAATTTGAACATTATCAAGAGAGAGAAGTGGCTTCCACGAAAGCAGAGGAACATCCCCTTGTAGCGAACTCTCTTCTTTTGGCAGTGAGCTATAATCTTTGTATTGCAATATCTTGGCATGAAGGTAAATCATGAATGTAAAGTCAAGAAATACTAGGTGAATACCTATGTAGCTAGTGGATGAAGGTAGTGTGGTATTGTGCATCCTATTTCAGTCGAGTTTTCGGTTAAAACTCCTCTCCATACACTCCACCTCAAGCACTAGAATCTAGCTCAATGGTGACAACTATAAGTAATAGTGGCTATAGCTTGTCTATGGTTGGGTGGAGAGTTAGAGTCCCACTCTTAGTTGCCATAACTCTTATAAGATAAGTATATAACCATGTTCTAAGATTGTACCTCTTATGTCTCTATTTCTTGTGTTGAATAATGCTATGTTAATGTTGAGGATCATTGTTTTCCTACGTGAATGGGGAAATATCAATACATTGAGTAAACGTTCTAAGGAATGATTTATATCTTGTGAATATTTCTGAGCTCGAGAATAACTAGCACTACCTAAGTATGAGGGAATTTTCTGTGATATACTTAATGACTCTTTGGAGATATTTATGGATGATTTTACTCCTTTTGGTGTGACTTTCAAGGATGCACTACAAAACCTTGAGAAAGTACTTAAACGTCGCATAGAAGCCCATCTTGCCTTAAGTACCGAAAAATGTCATATGATGATGAATGAAGGAATTGTATTGGGACACTTCATTTCCTTCCTAGGGATTCAAGTTAATCCATCTAAAATACAGGTAATTCAGACTCTTCCTATCCCTAGAACACAAACTAATGTAAGAAGTTTTTTAGGACATGCTGGATATTATAGAAGATTTATCAAATATTTTTCTAAAACAACTTCTCCTTTGTTTGTGTTACTTACGAAAAATGTTGAATTCAAGTGGACTGATGATTGCCAAAAAGCATTTGATGAACTTAAGCATCAGTTGTCTACAGCTCCCATTCTAAGGGGGCTTGACTGGGCATTTCCCTTTCATATATCCTCTAATGCTTCAGACACTACAATTGGGGCTGTCTTGGATCAAGAAGAAAATAATCTCCCTTATGTTATCTATTTCATTAGTAAGAATATGACCCCTGTTAAACTTAATTACACGGTTACTGAGAAGGAATTTTTAGCAGTCATTTATGCTATTAATAAGTTTCGACATTATATTACTGGTTATCCTACTTTTGTTCATACTGATCACTCGGCCATTAAATATTTAATGAATAAATCTGTTACAAATGCTCGAGTTACCAGATGGTTATTATTACTACAAGAATTTGATATTACAATTGTAGATCGACCAGGTAAAGAAAATGTAGTTGTTGATTTTCTTTCTCGGATAAAAACTGGTGATAATACTCTAGTAGATGATTCCTTTCCTGATGAATACTTATTTGCAGTATCTGCTCACTCACCCTTGTATACAAACATTGCCAATTATGTAGTTGCAGGAAAGCTACCATCACACCTGTCACACAAATAAAAAAGAAGAATCATTCAACAAAGTGCTCGGTACAGCTGGATAAGTGGGTGTATTTTTCATACAAGAATTGATCAGGAAATTTGGAGATGCATTAGAGAAGATGAGGTTTATGACATATTGAAGGCTTGTCATGATGGCCCTTGTGGAGGGCATTTTGTTGATAAGAGAACAGCACATAAGGTTCTCAGGATGGGTTATTACTGGCCCTCACTTTTTAAGGATGCGAAGAAATATGTTAGGGCTTGTGATAGCTGTCTGAGAATGGGCCAGCCTAATCATAGAGATGAAATGCCACTAAACCCCCAGGTAATACTTGAACCCTTTGAAAGATGGGCTCTAGATTTTATAGGACCCATCAATCCTCCATCTAATCAAAGTGTTTACATACTGGTTTGCACGGATTATATGACTAAATGGGTGGAAGCTAAGGCACTTATTAGAGCTAATGAGGAATCTATGTTAACCTTTCTATTTGAAGAAATCTTTGTTAGGTTTGGAGTGCCTAGAGAGCTAGTCACATATGGAGGGCCTCCTTTCAACTCCCATGGCTTTAAAGCTACACTTCAGAAATATCACATTAATCATAAAATGACTACACCCTATCACCCCCAAGCCAATGGGCAGGTGGAAAGCACAAATAAAGTCATAGAAGCCATTTTAACAAAAATAGTAAAGGAGAATAGAAAGGATTGCTTTCAAAGGTTTCCTGAAGCACTATGGGCTTATAGAACTACCTGGAGGAATACTACAAGTTTTTCACCTTATGAATTAGTTTATGGTAAAAGTGTTGTTTTCCGATGGAATTTGAAATTAAAACCTTAAGGACTACTTTAGCTGTTAACCTTGACTTGACTGATGCACACACAACTAGGTTGCAGCAGCGTCAGGAATTGGATGAAAAGAGGTTGGATGCCATCCATCAAACAACTATGATACAACAGCAAAGAACCAGGTGGCATGATAAAACCATTAAGCATAAGTAGTTCCAAAAAGGTAATTGGGCTCTATTGTATGACTCTCGCTTTGAAAATTTTCAAGGAAAACTGCGAACAAGATGGTTGGGACCTTATGAGATAGATACCGTTTTTCCAAATGGTACAGTAAAGCTCTTGATAATTGATGACTCTAGAACACCATTGTTGGTAAATGGGTATCTGCTCCGTTTGTACCAACAACCTGTTTCTAAAGAAGATTTTAAGGCCACTTGCATGGCAGATTCATATTAAGTCTTTTTAGGGGAGCCTGCTACCCCTCATTGTATTTAACTTTTGTATTTAATATGTCTTAGGAGAATAGGATATTTTAACTAATAATCCCCGTCAAGGTTGCCATGTTACAATTCATTATTTTGCAGGTCATAGATTTAGAGGCTGGATGAAAAGAACAATTCCATTGCAAGAAGGATCAGATTTCACCATTTCACTTCAATTCATAATTCATTCCCTCACAGCAACATTTTCTTATTTTTCCTTGAACAACAAATTTTTCCTGTTGCTGAAACACCATTTTTCCTATTGCTGAAACACCATTTTTCCTGTTGCTGAAACACCATTTTTCCCGTTGCTGAAACACCAATTCTTCCCCATTTTCTTGGTTGTTGAAACACCAACTTCTCCATTCTTGAAACACCCACCTTTTTCACCTTTCCCTAAAAACATCAATTTTCCCGTTTTTCCCAAGATTCAGGCATCAGTTCCTCTCAAAAACAACCAACATATATTTTCATAAGAGAGAATCAACCATTCATCCTGATAATTGTGTTCTTTCACTATCACCTCCTGTGAATATAAGAAACCTTTCATATAAATACCCTCATATTTTATAAACCCTTTTTCATAACCATTGGTGACCCATCAATGACGAGATTATATTGACGACACAACGATCAAAGGTAAAACATGAGGTATGCGTGTTTATGTGTGAATATTAAACTGTAGTTAATGAGAAGATCCCGATATGATTACCGAAATCGACATACATTCAAAAGTATCATTTAGTCATAGTTGGGGGGGGAATACCAAAAATTTGCAATCATTACCCGATATGTCAATCATCGTCATGACTGTGTCTCGTCACCCTGTCTCTGTGTTATTATGTCACAACCTCATTCGCAATATCTTACTCTGTTTCAGCTGTAGTAACTCGGCTCTGTACTGTGCATTTTTCTAAACTAATAACGATGGGAGGCAATGTTATTCGAAATGAACCTGGTTCAACATCTCTATTGGAATTGTACCCGGAAGCATATCAAATTTTTCAGCAAGCAGGCTGAGTGGATTATTTCCGAAGACTTCAAGGATTTGACTCTCAGCAAGTCCTGGAATTCACACGAAATTAAGCGAAGGATACTCTACTGTTCAAGGAGTGCGAATTTTGGTAACAGAAGAGGATATAGCGCAAGTTTCAAGGTTACCAGCCGATGGCATTCGTTGGTTCAGTCGTAAACACCTCATCCTGAATGCACAGCAAGATTTTCTTTTACCAGGAGAGTGGGTTGAAAAAAAAGGTAGGGGTGTTGCACTTCGTTCATTACCACCTCCATGGCCAAAGGTCGCAGAATTTGTCAAGCACTATTTCACCTGTGAGGGACGTTACCAAGTAGTGTACCAGCATGACTTTGTATTCTTGAATCATTTAAGACATGGTCGTTTATTAAATATGCCATACTATATGCTTGGGTGTCTAAAGAACATGTCACATTATTCCATTCATGCAAAGTACCCACTCATATCCCTCACTCACCATCAGCTGGTTCAACTTCTAATTCAGAGGGTCTTTGCCCTGCAAAATCCTCCTCTTCTTAATAACCCACCCCAAGAAGCCGCTGAAGT
Source organism: Pinus taeda (assembly GCA_000404065.3). NCBI lineage: Eukaryota > Viridiplantae > Streptophyta > Pinopsida > Pinales > Pinaceae > Pinus > Pinus taeda. Next base: position 45,722 of record APFE030016106.1, on the reverse strand, counting down.
TCTTCAACCAGCAGCTGAAGATCCACAGGAGGTTGCTGAAACTCTTCAACCATCAACCGAAAACCCTCAAGAAATGGCTAAAACCTCTCGAACAGCAGCCGAAATTCCCTAATTAGACACTGAAAATTCTCAGCAGACCCCTGGAATTTCGCAGCAAGTTGAAAATCTTTCTGTTCAACAGACAGGGAGCATCTTTCATTCCTCAGAAATTCCACCACCCGCAATAGTAAATCCACTTAACCCCTCCCCCATATCTAACCCATTCCTTAACTTACCTGAATCATCCATTCCCACTGTCCATATCCCCAGTGATGATTCAGACGAAAATATCCCCATTGCCAAACTAAAAAGGAAAAGACAAGAAAAGGTTGCACCCTCATTAAAAAGACAAACAAGAGCCTCAATTAAAGAAGTTGCTACTACTGATGATCCTCCTACGCGAAGGAAAAATATGTTCGTAAGAGGAAAACCATTGTAATTCCCGCCTTCCTACCTCGAAGACGAACAAGAACATCTTCTGAAGCAGCAGCTGAGACCATCACCCCAAATCCCCCACCCATTGTCCTGAAGCCTCGTACTTCACCACATCCCCAAGGCCTTGAATTCTTCCCTTCCTCACCCTCGAGTACCAAAATGAAATTTTCTCAGGAGTTTGTGACATCGTTCCTTTCAAAAGATGCAGCTTCCCCACAAGAACCAGTTGTTGATCTATCAAAAGCAGACACTCAAGACGATGTACAACATGTAGCTACTCCACAAGAACCAGCTACAGACCTAACAGGTGCTACACAAGAACCACCTGTTGAGGAACAAAAGATAGACGAACTAGATGTAGCTCCTCCACAAGAACCAGTTACTGACTTAATAGGTGTTACAAAAGAACCACCTGTCAAGGAACAGAAAGCAGAAGACCTAGAGGTAGCTGTTACACAAGAACCAGCTACTAGTCCTGCAGGTGTTACACAAGAACCACCTGCTGACGATGCAAATGATGAAGCTGCCACTAAACAATGATCCTCCCATCCACTGGAACTTGCAACTGCTATAGAACGCCCAGTTACTTTAGCCTCCCTTCAAGAAGAAAATGAGTTTTTGAAATCTGAGATTGAGGTCTATAAGCACGAGTTGATCATGGCAAGAGAAGCCCATGAAAGAGAATGCAATCTGTATATCTTAGCTCAGGTAGCATCTATAGCTGAGAGAAGTGCAGAAAAATATAGATATAATGAATACATGTGTGGCCAATGTGGTGATCTCTATTCTCGAGCTGGTTATAAGATAATCAAAGTCCCACTACCTGGACCCACCCATGCATCTACTCCTGTCATAGCTAAGAAGGAGTGCCCTGCTATTACACAAGAACCAGTCGGGCCTTCAAAGACCTCTAAAGAAGAAATGAAACCACAGGTACCCCGACCTACCTCAGTTGTTAAAGTTCAAAAACCAGCACCAAAGTCTTCGAAGGATGTGTTCACTCAGACTGAACCCCGGAGTGCAAGCATTGTCTTCATTCAGATTGAACCCCAGTGTGCAAGGACTGTATTCACTCAGACCTCCAGTTTTTAGGAACTGAGGGATACATGGAAGAAAGAGTATGCCCTGTCACAAGAAAATGCATTACAGGAACATAAATTAGTGTGGCTAAATCATGTATATCGAAATTGGGAAGTCCTAGAACAGTCTTGTGCATAGCACAAGGAAAACGAAAAGCTAAAAACCGGACTGTCTCTTATCTTTGACCTGGTTTAGAGATTACTCGCCACTAGAAAGCCATCCTTCAACTATTCTGTGTTTTTAAGAGAATGCCTAACGTTCTTCCAAGTGAAAGAAATCAGAGATCGATGACCCCACGAGGTGTCTACACCTCAGCAGTTTATTGAAACTTTTGCACAAGCATCAATTAGTAAATAGAATTTTTTATGTGAACTTTATCTTCATAATGAGGCCATACCTGAAAATAGGAAGCTTAATTTTGATTCCTCTCATTGGTGACATTCAGATTAGAGCCTTCGTTTCTTTCCTGGCCAATCAGCTTACCTGGCAAAATGCTTTCATGTCAGCAACACATAATGAAGAGAACTGCCTTGTCTGGATCCGAGCTGAGCCACAGAATGCTGCTTCTTTTATTGTTGAACATCGACGGATTTTACAAGAGCCAGGGATGACTGAGCATATTAGAGAACTACAGGAAGTAGTCTTAAAGGACTGCCAACATTATGTCAAGACTAAGGGAACTCTGGCCATATAAGCAAATAATCTATTTTGGGAGCATTGTCCTAAGGAGAGGAGAGAATATCATCCTTTTAACCCTCCCAATCTTCAAATAGCAATATCAAGGTTACCTAATTATGTGAAATGCATGCAAAAGTGTGCCCAAAACTGGTTGGGCTATCACTTCCACTTCCCTCTACTTTGGCTGCCAGCACAGCAATATAAGGCTCACTTCACGTTGTCCAAAAAGGAGGAGCTTGCAGCATGGCAGAGAATTCAGAATGCCCAGGGGTTCAGAAACACGACTAACAACACTTTCTATTCTTACTGCTTAAGTAATTTGCATTGTACATCCTAGTATTCCGACTCAGACTCAAAGTAAAAATTGCATGAGGACATGCAACCGTTTCAGTTGGGGGGGATGTTAGGACCTTTTGTCTCTTTCTGACTATACATTTTGTTATAATGTACCCCTTTTCAACCCATATTTAAAATTCCTTGTTAGTGTTTTGACCCAATTATTCCAAAGGTATGCAGTGACTCTTCTCATCACTATACATTTAATTATTTAACATATAATCATGCTATCTTCATAGTTAAGCTTTGAATTGTTAGTTGCTGAAACAGTGAAAGATTGATGTGCAGTCCGTGTTGCTGAAACTGCCCGGAATTTGCAAGACTATTTTTGCAGTTGCTGAAATAGCAAGAATGGCACGCAAATATCGAAGCTGAAACAGTTGAGATTTGCGTTCCAAATTTGACAGCAAAAGATGAACCAAATCGATCACCGAGGAAGCTATTATATTGGATGTAATATCCATGATCTAAAGACAGTATTGCTGTAACAGCACTTTGTTGACGGGAAATTAATTTCCCTATTTTTGTATAATGGATTAAACATATTTTTGCAATGTAAATCTTTTGTAATAGATGTCTCCTCTTTATAAAGAGGATACATCTACATTAGAAGGGGATGAACAAACTGTGAAGGAGGTTGAGTTAAAGAGACAAGACTATAATCTTTTCTTTTTGTAACATGACATATTGATGGATGAATAAAAATCTCGTTCTGAACATCTTTTTCTAGTTCTCATCTCCTCAGGAATCTTGTGAGAAGGACAGGGCCCACCTTCATCACAAGATTCACCCATTATATTTCTCTGCAATGTGTGAGTGTGTGTTTTATTCATACCTTGTTAACAAGTATCGTTTTCTAGATATTGTTTCACCTTTGCTGAAACTTTGTTCCTTTCTTAATTGATTGTGGCATTGATTAAAGTTATTTCATGAGTGTCTCTCCGGTGATTAATTTTACAGAGTGAATCGGTGAGCTAGATAAACAGAGGTAGGTACTGAAGCTTCCCATGTTGGGGATAGGGTCCTAATTCTCTGTTACAGCATAGCCATTGTTTTCTTTTGCAGAATTGTTCCTTTATGTTGAATTGTTCCTTGAATGAATTTAAGTATCTCTTAATGGATATCTGCAGTAGAGTATATTTGATGTAACACAAAGTGGAGCTTCAATTATTAAAGCAAGGTGTGATTTGTTTATACTACAACTCTTAGTTCTTTTAAGATTTAGTACATATAGTATGCAGTCACCTTTGAAATAACCAGACTTCCCTGGGTTGACAATTTATGTAGCACTTTAATCAGCAATTGAAGTGACCAACAACTATCCCAAATTCCAGCTAGAAGCTTGGTCATGGATGTAGTAGTAGCAGATATCCCTGCTAGATTTGGAATGTGCCTATCTAGGTCCTGGGGGGCTAAATTGGGTGATGTTTTGAAACTAGACTTTACATATGTTTTTATACCGATTTTTGGTGGGGAATAGAGGAGATTGTACAGAGAAACTAGATTTGTAAAAACAATTACAAAAATGGAGCAAGTAATTCACCTACATATAGCCAGGAGAAGTATGATTTTTCTTGTTTTGCACTACATGATAATGCAGAGCTAGCTAAAGATAATCAGAAGCAGCTTTCTTTAGCCATTGTAATTAAAAAGCTGTAAACTGAAGGAGTGTGGAAATGCTTCTTTGATGGAGCATATTCCAAGGAAGGAACAAGTGTTGGTTTTCTTCTAATTGCACATGAAGGTAATATGTTCCCTTTTTCTTTCAAATTATAGTTCGAGGCAACAAACAATGTGGCGAAATATGAGTCCTTGATTATTGCTCTACAAACAGCTAAACAGATGGGAGTTAAGTTAATTCTGCTTTTGGAGATTCGGAGCTGATTATTAAGCAAATAAAAGATCACTGCCAAACAAAGCACCCTAGACTTGGGGCATACAGAAAGGAGGTATGGGATTGGATTGAGAACTTTTTTGAAGCTTTTAACATTCAATTCATTCCAAGAGATGAGATTAGATAAGCAGACTCATTAGTTGTGGCTGCTAGTACTTTCAAGCCTCCTATTAATCCAAGACTGAGATATGAGGTAGAAATGAGGCACAGACCCTCTATTTTTTGATAATGTTAAGCATTGGCGAGTTTTTGAAGATGATCAGCATATTAAAGAGTTTTTTACTATGGTTGAAGAGTTTGAGGGCACAGAAATTGATCAGGGTGAGGAAGAGACAACAAAAATTGCAGAAGTCAGTGATTTAAAAGATTCAATAGCAAATCAGAAGATCTTTCAATTGAAAGATAATATTATGCCAAAGGGCCTTTTTCCTCTTGAAAGGTTTTTTAATTCCAATGATGTGGCTATTGACTCAAGGAAAAATTCACAAGATGAGCATATTCAGGGTCACAACATTGGAACTTAGGAGAAACCCAGGTTAGTAAAATTGTATGGTGGAGTTTCACCTAATTTTCAAGAGAGATATATTAAACTTTTCAAGAATTATGTTGATGTCTTTGCATGGTCCTATGAAGGTCTCAAAACTTATGATGTAAGTATTATTCAGCATAAAATTCCTTTGAATGAGGAAATTAAACCCTTCAAACAGAAGCTTAGACAAATAAATCCTTTGCTTCTACCATCAATTGAAAAGAAAGTCAAAAAATTGATTGATGCCAAAATAATAGTTCCGCTTAGGTATTCTGATTGGGTGGCTAATTTAGTGCCTGTGAGAAGGAAAAATGGAGAAATAAGGTTATGTGTGGACATCAGAAATATCAACAGTGCTTCTTTAAAAGATAACTATCCATTGCCCAAAATGGATCATGTACTGCAAAAGGTAACAGGATCTTTTAGAATGTCAATGCTAGATGGATTTTCTGGTTATAACCAAGTGGTTGTGGATAAGGAGGATTAGAAGAAAATGGCATTCAGAAATCCCTAGGGGACCTTTATGTATGCCAAAATGCCTTTCGGATTGATGAACGCAGGTGCTACATTTCAAAGGGTTATGGACATTGCTTTTGTGGGAGATAAATTTGTAGTAATATATTTGGATGATATTACTATTTTCTCAAAGTCTGATGAAGAACATTTGGACCATTTGAAAAAGACTTTTGATAAATGTAGAAGATTTGGGCTTTCCCTGAATCCCAAGAAATCCATTTTTGCTCTGGAAGAAGGAAAACTATTGGGGCACATTGTTTCCAGAGAAGGAGTAAAGATAGATCCGGCTAGAGTACAAGCCATGCAAAAGATACCATTGCCTAGGAGTAAAAATGATATTCAAAGGTTTCTGGGAAAGATGAACTTCCTGAGAAGATTTGTATCCAACTATGTAGAAATCCTGAAAGAAACCACTGATATGTTGAAGAAGGAGAATAAAAGTGCGTTGGACCGGAAGCTAAAGAATCATTTTCCAAGATTAAAGAGGCATTGCAGGCAGCTCCAGTCCTAATCAACCCTGATTATCAAAAGCCTTTCCAAGTTTTTTCATTTGCATCCTCAAATTCAATAGTCGTTGTCTTATTGCAGAAGAATGATGAAGAGAAAGAACAACCAATCACATTCTTCAGCAATATTCTCAGGGGCGCCGAGCTTAAATATAATATTCCTGAGAAACAGGTGTATGCTTTGGTAAAAGCTCTGAAATCTTTTAGAACTTATGTGTTGTATTCACAAATCATTGCTTATGTGCCAAATGCTGCAGTAAATGGTGTATTAGTACAGGCTGACGTAGAAGGCAAAAAAGGAAAATGGATAACCAAGATACAAGAATATGACTTAGACATAAAACCCACAAAGTTGGTGAAAGGGCAAGGATTGGCAAAGATGTTAACAGAATCAAACTTTCAGGCATTGGGAATCAACTTGCTAACACATGTGGATGAAGGAGCAGCTGAAGAAAATGAAGGAAAGCAAGACCCAGGTATGAAGATCAGGTATAAGTTTTGTGTTCAGAATGGTATAAGCATATAATTCATTATTTATGCTTTCTTTCTTGCCCACAATCTCTGGATAGAACAAAGTATAGAGCACTAAATATCAAAGCGCAACCATATATGATTGTGGAAGGCAGTTTATACTAGAAGCATCCTATTGGAATTTTATTATTGTGTTTAGCAGAGGATGAGTTTACAGGAACAATCAAAGATTATCATGAGGGGTTATGTGGAGGACATTACAGTTGGAAGATGATTGCACATAAAATTCTTCAGGCAGGATTTTATTGGCCTACTTTATTTGGTGATACATATAAGTTTGTTAGAAGTTGTGAGAAGTGTCAGCTTTTTGTTGAGAAAAAGAGATTGGCTCCTTTACCTTTGATTCCAGTTTTCATAAAGGAACAATTCAGACAATGGGGATTGAATTTTGTAGGAGAGATGAATCCACCTTCAAGTGGACAACACAAGTGGGTTCTGACAGCAACTGATTACTTCACCAAATGGGTAGAGGCAAATCCTACCAAAAAAGCAACTGATCAGATAGTAATGAAGTTCCTGGAGGAGAATATTTTCAGCAGATTTGGATGCCCCAGCAAAATTATAACAGACAATGCTCAGGTCTTTAATCCAAGTAAGTTCATTGCTTTTTATCACTAGTATAATGTTATTTTGTCCCATTCAACAGCTTACCATCCACAGAGAAATGGATTAGTTGAATCTACTAACAAAACTTTGATGAAGATCCTTAAGAAAACTATTGTAGAAAATCAAAGAGACTGGGATTCTAAATTAAAGTTTGCTCTGTGGGCTACTAGAGTAACTACAAGAAGATCTACATGGAAATCACCTTTTGAATTAGTATATGGGACTCAAGCTCTATTTCCGAGTCAACTTGTGAAGCTGGTGATTGCAATGATTCAAGAGGCGAAAGAAGAACCAAATGCTTTGATAAGAAGAATGAATAAAGTGGTGGAGCTCAGTGAGAACAGGGACAAGGTAAGAGACAACTTGATTATGTATCAATCCAAGATGAAAAGTATTTTTGATAGAAAATCCAAGGAAACTGACTTTAAAGTTGCAGATTTAGTGTTAAGATGGGATGCCAGGAGAGAAGATAAGGGTAAGCATGGAAAGTTTTATCCTCTCTGGTATGGCCCTTTCAGAATTGTTGAAGAAAGATCCAATAACACTTTCATTATGGAGAATATTGATGGTGAGACTCTGCAACTGCCTGCCAATGGACAATACTTAAAGCATTACTTCCAGTTCTGAAGAATAAGCATCATTTCATTGTAAATCCCAGAGTGAAATCAGTGTACAAATGCCATAGAATTTAAATTTATGCAAAGAAATATATGACTCCATGCCCGAGGTGAAGGCACTAATCTGCGGTTCTTAGTGCTTCTGTGGCAAAAGCAATATCCCCAGGTGGAGCCAGATGTTGTAACATGCATTTTTTGTTACCTTTAATATTCATTTTTCATTCAAGAATCACTTGAAAATATCCTTAAAAAAAAGTTAAGGCAAGAGGGAAATGTAATAAATTACATATCGGAATCAAAACACAAAAGAAACAGGTATAAAAGAATTGGCCCATGTGATTAAGTTAAATCGACATATAAATAGTTATATGACGCCACAACAATATATATATGTGTGTGTGTGTGTGTAAGAGTGTGTGATGCAGTTAAATTGCAATCGCAAATCAGAGTGGGCAACTATATAACACAGCACCTCATCTTTGGCCGATTGCAATTCACGATAGCCAGACCCGAAACATATATATATTATGTTGTAAAGTTTTAGTGGGTCTGCTATATAGTAAAGTCTTTCATATACATGCATATGGGTTTTACTGATTGTGATGAGCAATGGCAAACTGGACCCGAAATACTATATGTTGCATTTTATAAGCCCCAGTGGGTCTGCGATCATCGCATAACATTTATATATATGTGTGTGTGTGTGTGTGTGTGTGTGTGTGTGTGTGTGTGTGTGTGTGTGTGTGTGTGTGTGTGTGTGTGATTTACGTCGATTGCAATATACAATGGTTGGACCCGATAGTTTATATATGATGTGCTTTATAAGTCCAGCGGGTCTGCAATATCGCAGGGTTGGAGTTCAAGCACCAATTGAAAGTGTCGATTGCAATTGCGATGGGTTTCAAACCAGGTAGTTTATATGCTATGTTTTATAACTCTGGCGCGCTTGTCTTGTCGCAACTTATTAAGGATTGGGTTGATATAACAAATGAAAGCACCAACTGCGATTTGTGATGGGAATTCAACGGAGCGTTGCATAGGCATATCCGATAGATTTATTAAAGTGGGTTAATTCTTTTTCAGTTCCACTTTTGCGTGCTTTGCATTAATTTTTCCGTGTAAAGGAAAAAATCAGTGTTAAAGCTGAATTTGAAGAAAAGGCAATTGGTTGAGTTTCTTGGTGTTTTGGCCAATTGAAATGCACCCGATACATGCGTAAGCCCAGGTTATGCACAAGTCAAACACAGTTTATCATGATTAAAGCGAATTAATTATTATTAAAGCATATACAGAGGAACTCTACAGCAGATTAACAGAGCCAACAGTCATTTTCATGTTCAGTTATTTTCTGTTATTTTATGTTCTTGAAGGTGTCTTTTGCCCTCTATGTAATTTTTCGTAATAGTTTTTACTTTAGATAGTTAGGGAAGTAGTTTAGTAGTTTGACAATTTCAAAGATCAGCAACTATTTTACAATGTATAAGAAAAGGAAAATTTACAGAGAAGGGGTTGGTTGTTGAAATTTTGAAGAACCTGGAGACAAGGCCATTGTATTCATGATATAATTCTTGATTAATGAAGAATCAGAAGTTTCCATGCATTTGTTGGGTATGATTTTGTGACTTCTCTATTATGTGCCATCTTATGTTTTCTTCCTTCAAGTATGGTAATGAAGCTACAGGTCTTTATTTGCTTAGGTAGATAAAGTTAAAGTTCCTTAAAAGAGCGCTCTTGTACGTGAAATTTTCACCTTTTTTCTAAGTTATAGATAGTAGTTTTTGTGCAAGGCAACATATTATCTTTAACTTCTCCAAGAGTCATAGATAATAGGTTATGTGTTAAACAACATATTGTCCATGATTCAGTTCTCACCTTCATAATTCTTCTAAGTTACAGATAGTAGTTTCTGCGTAAGGCCGCATACTATTTTTAACTTCTTCAAGCTTTCTTCATTTATCATTCATATTCAACTAATCAAATGGCATTATGATATTTCCTTGTCACCTAAGTATTGAGAGTAAAAAACCAAGTCTCCAGGTCCTTCATTCGAGAACACAACATATATCTAAGTGACAAATAAGTGACAATAAATAATATTTATTAATGTCTTAAGCACAATTTCTCTATAGCCAGGAAATTGGTTTCTTAAGGTACAACAGGTCCCATCATTATTTTGTACAAGTACAATTGGGCTCCCACAGGGTGAGGAACTTGGTCGGATGTGCCCTTTTTGCAACAACTCCTAGATCTGTCGCTTGATCTCTTCATTTTCCATAATGGAGTGGCGATATATCGGCCCATTGGGTAGCAGTGATTTAGGAGTCAGATCAATCGAATGCTTGACTTGATAGTACAAGGGTACCCCTATGGGTGAGGACAAGATGTCCCTGTATTCTTCCATGACCTTATCCACCTACTTCTACTGCATGGACGAACCTTTCCCGAGGGCCATGGATGTGGCCATAATCTTCCCCTTACTTTGAGAGTGAATCAGAAAGAAAGAAAACAAATCCCAATCTGGGAGATGATCTTACTGCATTGCTTAGCAGAGATCAAAGAGATGGTGATAGGTGGGGCTACCTTTGGTATCATGTATAAGTTATTGCCCTAGGTAATAATAACAGTGTGAGGCCTAGACTCATACACAACATGACGCTTCCACAAGTATGGTTGACCTAATAATATATCACAAACTTAAAGAGGAACAAAATCACACGATACCTCATCCATGAAGGGCTTGATGTTTTGGGGAGGGTGGCACTACTGGTTGACGCAAAGATCTCGTCCTCGATGAAGCCACATGATGGTGTACGACTACATGTGTGGTGTGGTTAGTAGGCCCAACTGCTTCATGAACTCTATTGAAACAAGGTTATTTTGGCTCCTGCTGTCAATGATGAACTACAACAGAGAACCCTTCACCCACATCTGTGAGTGGAAGAGACGCTCCCCCTCCTCTAGATCTTCAAGATCAATCTTCTAGACCTTAGTGGTGGAAATGGTGGTGCTAGGCTCTGCATCTATAATATTCTTCCCTTTGTCATTCCCCTTGTCAGGTTCTAAATCAGAGTCGGAACATGCATCTAAATCTGAAGCCTTAAGCTCAGCCACCAGTGACTGCTTGGCTAGACACTCACTTGTGTTGTGAGTGTGTTGTGAGTGGGGCCCTTATGGAACTCACACCACTTTCTTGTGTCCTTCTTTGTCTTTGTGGCTTTTTTATTTTCTTAAAGCTTCAATGGGTTGTCTTGGGTCACCCCATCTTGGATTTGTCCTGTGTTCTACAGTTTGCAGGTGCCCTTCCCTTGCTTCAGATTCGGAGATCCAAATTCTCGCTTCTTGTGTTTAAATTTTTGCTCAATCTTGACAGCATATCAATAGGAAACACCTAGCGAAGAGATATACAGGAACTCCATCTCTTCCAAGATGTATTTTTGTAGATAGTTGCGGTACTTGATTACCAATTGCCACTCAATATTTGATACCCAACTTCGTGTGAAGGGTATGAAAAATATATGTGCACTCTGGCACGTCTTGGTCCCTTCCCTATTGTAGTGTGGTCCAATTTACGTACTTATCTTCATAGCTCCCAATAGGGTAATATTGTTCCTTGATGGTGTTTCAAAAAGAATTCCAAGTGGGTACAGCTAAAAACAATGAAGGTTCCCTCTCCTCCCTCTGCTCAAAGTAGGTTTCCCATCAGTCTTTGATTTGGGGTGGCTTTGAGGAGTGCAAAAGTAATCTTTTCCATATTGGAAAAATCATGAACTAAAAAATATCCTTCCAATAGATTTAACCATTTATCTATGACATTTGCATCTATTTGACCTTTAGAAATATAGGGAAGTCAAATTTAACTTGTACCCTGAAGGGGGCGGCTCCTCTGAAGTGACTATTGGATGAAGACTTGTCTTATTTTGGCATTCGCTGAAGGATATGGGAAAAGTTATCCATCATCTCATTCCTTTTCCACTCAAGGGCTTCTTTGAGCAGTAGTTTGATAGGATCTCCCGCTCCCTCATCTTCCTTTTCTTCCCCCATGGGTGTTCATCGGTGTCGGTAGGGATGATCTTGCAAGGGTTTAACCAATTCAAGTCCCAACTCCTTATACCTTGACCTCGTCGGGGACATGCACAAAAAAACAGAGAAAGAGAAAACCGCTCTAATGCCACTGATTGAGATTTATGCAAGAACAAAATGAAATATAGATATGAACAAAAAAATAGAGATATAATGAACACAAAACTTGAATTCATTAACAACAAAGTACTGAAAATTGTTTACATGCATAATGGAAATAAACTAGCTCAACCCATGGTAGTGGATCTCTGAGAAGAGATGTGGCAGCTACATGCCTTCTAAACCATATTAAAATGAGACCCAAAGACCTATTTATTATTGAGAAACAATGGAAAACCATAAACATCCAAAAACCTAACCCTAGGAGATGAACCGACAAAGGTTTGTCTGCCCCGTTGGGGTAAATTGGTATATCAACTTCTTGGGTTCATAACTTTGGCATACGATCTTTGTTAGACATGTATGATACCTCGCCAGAAAGATCTATTCGAGGACTACAACTTTCGATGGTAAATTTCAATTTAAGATTTTTGTTTGTATGTTTTCCAAAAAAAAAAACGTCCTTTAGGACCTCAAAATATCTCCATAAGTTCAGGACCTAAAAAACTACCAAAAATAGTAAATTATGCTACAATTAAGGAAACTGAAAGAAAATATGGTGGGGGTCCAAGTGGAATAGGCGGGTGGCCACCAATATCCATCTGGAACACCATTCTTCTAAGGGGATATTCTTCTATTATAGTTCGTCATTTTATGTTAGTATTGGATGATTTTATGGAAGTATTTGGCGGCGGATTCAATGAAGGGATAAGTCATGTTTACAAATGGAACATTAGTAAAGGCCTTCAAAGGAAGCTCCTCCAAATCCTAAAATTTTGGCAAAAACTCTTGGACAAACTTCAAATATATGGGGATTCCCATATGTCTCAAACCTTCTTTAAATCCCTTGTGGAATAGCTTGATAAAGAAATTTAAATCCAATTTTTAGAAATGAGGAGCTCAGTGGTTGAACCCGAAAATAAGAATAACTCTTATAAAATTAGTCCTATCAACACTTCCCATTTATCAATTCTTTGTCCTCCTAGCTCCCATGTCAATGAAATAAAAAAATTCATAGGAAATCAGAAAGTTTCTACGGAAAGGGGGAAAATCTTACACTAAAAAATTCCACCTAATCAATTGGAAAATAGTATTTCTTCCTAAAAGTATGGGGGGAATTAGGAATAAGAGATCCAACCATCATGAATATTTCCATCGGAGTTGAATTGGTTTGGAAGGTAATAACAGGAAGACAAGATGTAACACCCTTCTCCCACATCTACGAAAGCAATCGACCATCCGAGGTAAACATGCGACGAGAGGCTACTATGATTGGATTCAACCTCTTATGTGACCTTAAGGAAGTGGAATTCACAAAACAAGACCTTACAAACCTCCCTCAGGTGCAACGGGACCCCCAAGAGCTAATCCACCACTCCAAGTTCCCAACCCCTAAGTTAACCTAGCATTTCGATGAATTAGACATAGAGTCGCTCCCATGACAAGGCATAAGTGCAACTGTAAACCTATAGTCGCTCCCAACGTGCCTACAAGGGAGAGACTGCAGTCTCTATCAACCATTTCTGTGCCAAAGACTGCAAGATTTAAGCCACTTTTTCTGGGCTATTCTCCAAACCAGTGCTTAGAACTTGATGAGATTCTCCAGGACATTAAATGACACCAAGGCAAAGCCTCTAACACAAAAATTGATCAAGGGCTTGACCTAACCAAGCCTAACCATGATAGAAATTTTGTCAAATACTTAGTAAATATGCAACCTACAAGGGTAAATAACAAATTTGAGCATAGGGTTCTCATACTTATCTGAGATTCTTTATGGAGCATTGTCTCCTTATCACATTAGCTTCCATTTCACCCATTAGGTCAAAGATACATTGGTCATCCAATAACAACTAATAACATGAGGAGATTCATACATAAATGTTGTCATAAAATACATACATAACCAGCATAGTAGGGACAGAAATACCAACGAAATCACATCCATATAAACCACATATAATCCATCATAATTCTCATAGAGATACAAAGAGAAATAACCTTTCATTTGTAGAAATTTCTCAAATTCTCTACAAATCTCGCTCTGAGACCTATGTAGAAAATATCCCTGTAGATTAACCTGATAATGCAAAATAAATCAAAGCAGAATACTATAACCTACTTCTACTATCAAAGTTTGTGGAAGCTTAAATATCGAGCTGAACAATATAACCAAAAGAAGAGGAACCAATGCACAATACACATGAAAATACTTTGGGGAAGCCTTAGAAAAAAACCCCACTATTTGTATTATCATACAAGGTGTAAATACATAGGAATTACACAAAGCCTTAGCTCTCACAACTAGCCAGCTCTCAGTACAATCCTCACAGATGCTCAAAGGTAATCCTAGCTTCTCACAAGCCTTCCTCTCTGCCCTCCAAGCTCCTATTTCCTTGAGCAGTTCCTCTAGGATGATCTCCTTCAACCAAGTGGAAAAACTCGATTTACCAAGTGGATGATCTCCTGATCTCACACATTGTCAGAAATACGCAATCCTCGAGGAATTACTCCTTCTGCATGCCTGAGTTTTCTTTATAAGAAAACACATGCAACTGATAGTACAATGTCATTGTCTTTAATATCAACAGGGTCTTTCTCAGAATAAACATGCATGAGTTTCTCATGAGGGAATCTTCAGTTAACTACAGTACACTAGTTGAGTGTATGCATGCATCAACTAACTATTAACACTCTATTAGTTCCTCAAACAATTTGGAGCTAATTTAACTGGACTTAACTCAGTAAACTGAGCTAACTAATTACAACTCAAATATAACTCAATCTTATCTCCTTAATTTAAGGGATAACTCTTGCATGACTTCAAAAAGACTTCTAACTTGAATTGCTCCAACTAATTAAGTCAAAATAGCTTAATTAATTATTTCCAAGTAGTTGGTGAGACTAAATTCGAATTTAATTCACAATTTAATTCAAGGAAAAATTAAATTGGAATATTCTTGTTGCCACATTTCAACACTCCCTCTCAACAAGAAAGGCATTATCGGCCACCCCAATCCTATCTCTATGGAACTCAAATTTACACTTTGAGAATGCCTTTGTCAAAATGTCAACATCTTGCTCCTCTGTCGAAATATACTGCAGCAACATGATCCTCCCATCATCAGCAACTTGCTTTACCTTGTAAAGCCAACGAGAACTCACAACTAACTTATTCTCCAGTCTCAGAATTGCATCCCAAACATTGTTACGAACTATGGAGTCATACTCCTCCACCATAGCATCAACCCAAATCAGTTGTTGCACTGCTTCCTCAAAGGAATATGGCTCAGTATCAACACGTTCCCCAACAAGGGCCATGTATCCAGTGTACCTCTCAGGTGACCTCCTCTATCTGCGCTGAGAAAATGATGCTCCCACATTCTCTCTCGCATCCTCCAACAATCTGTCAGCTTCTCTTGTCCGCTTCCGTCCATCTCTAGAATACTCTGCTTGAGTAGATGTCTCCACTCCTGGAACCTCTACATGCGGCTGCTCCACATCAGTCTAAGGCTCCTCCTCCTTAGGAACCAACAGTTCCTCCACAGCCTGTAGTTGGAGCTCCCTCTCAAGGGAAACTCACATGGCCTTCTCTCATCAAACTTGAGATCTCTGTGAACCACTGTCCTCCAACTGGTAGGAAAGTACACCCGATAGTTATGAGGTGTATCAGTGTACCCCACAAGTATCCCCAACTCTGATGTTGGCTCAAGCTTCTTCCGTGCATCCTTTGTCACATGGCAATATACCGATGAGACAAGGATCTTGAAGTGGCCCACATCTAGTCTCTTATCGGAGAAAGCTTCCTCTAGTGTCTTCATCCCAAGTATGTGATGCAGGCTTCTATTCTGCAAATAGACCATTGTGTTGTATGCCTCAGCCCACAATTGAAGTGGTAAGCCTTGGTCATGCAGCATTGCACGTGCTGCCCCTCCAATAGTTCTGTTCTTCCTCTCAACCACCCCATTCTTTTATGGGTTATGAGGTGCCATTAACTCTCATTTAATTCCTTCCGCTGCACAAAATTCCTTAAGCTCTTGAGAGACATATTCTCCACTGTTATCGCTTCTCAAGGCCTTTATATTCTTCCATGACTCTTTCTCGACCAAAGCTTTGAACTCACAAAACTTTGTGAAGGTTTGGTCCTTCTTCTGCATGAAATAAATCCAGCATTTAAGAGAATAATCATCAATGAAAATCACATAATACCTTTGCTTCATAGTGGATTCCATCAAGAATGGTCCACACACATCAGTATGAACTTGCTCTAAGATAGCCATTGCTCAACTGTCTCGATCATGAAAGGAAGACTTGGTGTACTTTCCCAAGATACAACCTTTGCATGTGTCAACTTGCTCAAGTTTACCTTTGGGAATTTTTGTAGATATATGTTGCATAATCTTCAAAGCCATATGATGCAAATGGCCCAACCGCCTATGCCACAACTCACCAATGTCTTGGCTTTGCACCAATTCTGCTTTCATACTCAATGTTGCACAATCATCTACCTCTAACTTACATAAATTCTTCACCCGAATCCCTATCCTCTTGGTCTGACCGGTGGCTATGTGTCTTAGGAACACCTTTCCTTCACTGAAGATAACATCATAGCCTTTTTCCTCCAACATCACGACCGATACCAAGTTCTTCTTCAGTCCAGGCACATACATCACATCTGTCAAGGTGATAGGAGGTCCATGCTCCCTCTGAAAAGAAACCGTGCCCACTCCTGAAACACTATACCTTCCATTGTCACCCATCTCTATGCGCATCTTGAGGTCTTTCTCCTCCAAGGTCCTAAATAAATTTTTATCACCGGTCATGTGGAATGAGGCTCCACTATCAAGATACTAGACACAACCCATCATCGATGACACCATGCATGCAATGAGGCTAAAGTCCATTTCAAACTGAGAGGCTAATGCCTCACCTTCCAATCCTATCGAGGATCCCTTCTTAGACTTCTTTGATGGGAAATTAGTCGCATAATGTCCCATCTCGTGACAATTAAAGAATCTCACTTTAGACTTGTCAACCTTCTTCCCTCCATGAGAAGAATTAGATTTGGAATGGGAAGCTTCCCCTTCCCTTCCCTTACCTTACTTGCTAAGGCTAGATTTTCTTCATCATCATTCTTTGATGAAGAACCATCTCGTGTGCTCCTCCTGATCTCCTCCTACATCAGATCTAACCACAGTCGTTCCCAATCCGGCAGTTTCTCCCTTCCATTCATAGAGTCCTGGTAGCTACTCCAACTCTTTGGAAGGTCAACGAGAGAGAGGCTCACCATATCATCATCAGCAGTAGTTATTCCCACACTACCAAGCTCATCTCTGCAGGTGGTGAGCTTGTTCAGATATGTGGAAATAGTATCGCCCTTCTCCATCTTAATTCTTCGAAGCTTATCCTTGAGCGCCAATTTCCTCTAGTCACTATTGTTCTGGTAGAGGTCCTTCAATGTCTTCCACATTGAAAATGGAGTATCCTTCCCATGGAGACTCAAGACAATATGGTCTCAAACTCCCTCAAGGATGATTCGTCTCACCTTTGCCACACACTTCTTCCACTCAACCAACTGTTGTGCATTAGTTGAAGCTAGCTTCGGGATTTCTTCATCAATGAATTCCTTCAAGCCATTGTCTTCTAATACAACCTCCATTCTATCTTTCCATGATATGTAATTCGAGCTACCTTCCAAGGCATACTCGAGTCTCAAGCCATAGAACGCCATTAACCAACTCTAAAGTATGATATGAATTCAATTTTCACCTGCAACCCCGAACTTCAAACTTCGAATTCTCTTCTCAGTATACTATTCACAGCTCTGATAAACTGGGCTCTGATACCATGTAGAAATTTCTCAAATTCTCTACAAATATCGCTCTGAGACCGATGTAGAAAATTTGCCTGTAGATTAACCTGACAATGCAATATAAATCAAAGCAGAATACTATAACCTACTTCTACTATCAAAGTTTGCAGAAGCTTAAAGATCGATTTGAACAATATAACCAGAAGAAGAAGAATCAATGCACAATACACATGAAAATACTTTGGGGAAAGCCTCAGCAAAAAACCCCACTATCTATATTTTCATACAAGGTGGAAATACATAGGAATTATACAAAGCCTTAGCTCTCGCAGCTAGCCAGCTCTCAGTATAATCCTCATAGATGCTCACAAGCAATTCTAGCTTCTCACAAGCCTTCCTCTCTGCCCTCAAAGCTCCTATTTCCTTGCGCAGTTCCTCTGGGATGATCTCCTTCAACCAAGTGGAAAAACTCGATTTACCAAGTGGATGATCTCCTGATCCCACACACTGTCAGAACTACGCAATCCTCAAGGAATTATTTCTTCTACATGCATGAGTTTTATTTATAAGAAAACACATGCAACTGATAGTACATTTTTCTTGTCTTTAATCTCAACGGGGTCTTTCTCAGAATAAACAAGCATGAATTTCTCATGAGGGAATCTTCGGTTAACTGGAGTACACTAGTTGAGTGCATGCATGCATCAACTGACCGTTAACTCTCTATTAGTTCCTCAAACAATTTGGAACTAATTTAAATGGACTAAACTCAGTAAACTAAGCTAACTAATTACAACTCAAATATAACTCAATCTTATCTCCGTAATTTAAGGCTTATCTCCTTAATTTAAGGGATAACTCACTTCAGAAAGACTTCTAACTTGAATTTGTCCAACTAATTAAGTCAAAATAACTTAATTAATTATTTCCAAGTAGTTGGTGAGACTAAATTTGATTTTAATTCACAATTTAATTCAAGGAAAAATTAAATTGGAATATTCTTGTTGCCACATTTCAACATCATTAGATGAAAAATCTAAACCCGAGATGGGACTTCTGTGTTCCACCTGACCGTAGAATCGTTGAGCCAAATATTTCTTCAGTCATTCACCCTCATGCCATATTTCATGCATTAATGTGGTATCTCATAGAACACATCAATCAAAACTCATCAAGGGCTTCCAGAGGCCATCCACCTCAACCCATCAAATAGTGATTTCTCCTCACAATCAAACATCACAAAACCATCATCAAATTGGTCTCCATCCAAGCCTTCCAGGGCTTCCAAATCATTTTTCCAACCAAGGCTTCTAGGACTAGTAATTCAACCCACATGTTATACAGGGCTTCCAAGACTAGTAACTCAACCCAACTCGGGCTTCCAGAGCATTTTTCCAACCAAGGCTTCCAGGACTAGTAACTCAACCCAAGTTGTTACAGGGCTTTCAGGATTAGTAACTCAACCCAAGCTAAGGAAACATGAGAATCAACCAAAAGAAAACAATGAAAGTAAACCCACAATCACCATGGCTACCCAAGAAATGGAAAGGCTAGGAAATCCACTATCAATCCTAACCATCCTCCATGCCAATGATAGATCACAACCAAAAATATACATGCATATGCCATGCATGCCAGAACTATTGAAGGAAACATACATGTAACTCGGTACCTGCAAGAAAATATGTTGTAGTTGTCGATCATGATGCCCTATTACACTTTCCTTCTCTTACTTTTCCTTCTTGCTCCAAGAATCCAAATATGCCACACCCTCCAAGAGTGCTCCAAGAAAACTCTCAGTCTCCAAGAGTATGAGAGAGAGAGAGAATAATGAGATAGCTCCAACATTGAACTGACCAAGTCTTGCCCACTGATCCTCAGAAGCCTTTTTATTAATTAGGTCTTTATTTTCTTCATTTTCCATTATTTTCCTTCATTTTCCTCCTCTCATGCAACCTGTGACCTTTCACCTTCTTTTTCTCCTAATTTCCATTATTTTCATAAATAAACTTCCAATAAATGCATCATGCCTTTCTAACACCTTACCCATTGCCTTGGCCATAATAAACTGAATCAGCACCCATTAGGATGTTTCCTCCACCATTTAGCTTGGAATACGTGCCCCATCATTGTGGCCTTATATATATATTTACATGGAATATTCACCAGGGTTGTTACAGAACCCTCCCCTTTGGGGGAACACCATCCTCGGTGTTCAATAACACTTATAACCAACAAGACTGTTGAAAACAAAACATGCTATCGATGGAGCTTTATAATACAGCTCGCTGCAATATTTACAATGAACATCTGCTAAAACATGACAAACATACCAATCACTGGAGCTTTATAACACAGCTCATTATGGTATTTACAATCCACATATACACATACACATTTCTTCAACCAACAAATAACTATATTTTCTATGGAGCTTTATAAATCTAGATCGATACAATATTTACAATAATACACACATATACACATATGCACATTTGCTCAACCAGCAAAGAAAAGATATGATGCTTGTATATGCAACAAGGGAATCCAGAGGCTCACACCTCCACCCTCAAAAGTACTACCAGGATTCATCTCCTTCCTAGGAAATCCAGAATCCACTGCAAATTCAAATATGCATCCAATGTCCAGCACTATAATCCTGCGCCACTTGTCCTCTCAATGAATAGTTGTTGGCTCATTGTTCAAGGGTGAACTTCCAGTGTGCATCTGATTCCATCTGGCAATGCTCATGACCAAAACAAATATATCGACAACCTTCACTTCTCTGCTACACAGTCCCTCGGGAAATCTGGTCACCCTCTTCCGTGCAGTCACTTACCTTCCAAGTTCCGCTGACACCCCCATCTCACACAGTCCGTCCCTTGGAAAGTCTTCCTCACATTGGAAGATGCAAAAACCAAGAAATATCCCCACCTTAAAACCATCATACCAGTCATAGTATGCTCCTAGCAACCAATGGACACAATTGGGTACCAATGTCCCTCAATGGCCATGTTGATCGGCCTCTAAATTAGACATAAACTAAGACCCATCTGACCATCCTTCAGCAGATTAAACCTCTCTTTTTGCATTAGATAATTTATTTTCAACTTTAATATTTTCATTAAAAAGGTTTATGGATAATTGCATATTTGTGCCTAATATTATTTATTTATGTGGAACATTGTGAGAATATTGGGTAGATTATGAAGATTTGGAGGAGGAGATAATTTAGGGACTTGCTCCCTACTACAGGAGGATCAATATTAAATAATAAATCAACAAGATATTCTAGAATTATGGCAAAGATTGTGGAGCTCCAATGATTGAGAAAATCTAGGAATGTGTTCCCTACCATTTAATGCAGATTCCCAGTATTGGGAACCAAATCCACTAATCAAGGGATTTTGGTAGGGAAAGATTCCTCCTTTCATGGGGAATGATTCTTAATCATTTTGTATAAGTCCCAAGTCAAATGTGTCTCTGGGGGATTTTTATTAGTCTTCTTGTGGAGAGAACTTGTATTTTTGCAACTCCGCTTTTGTTTTCTACAAGGATGTAATGTATTGATGGAAATAATGAAGATTGGTGACATGTTCAGCTTTTAAATATTGGTCTCCTTCATAGGACTCTGAGTTTCCTTGGGCTTTTCCATCCCAGGAGCCTCATAGACCTTTTGTATCATTTACTTTTCTTCCTTTCACTCCTTATTCACATGCATCTCTTATTCTTGTTTTTTTCTATTTCTGCCTTTAGTATTGATGATTTCTTGTTGTAGGATTGGGTTAAATGGTTGAAGTTATTTTTCAGGATCACAAGTATCATTTCATCATTGGAACATCTTTGGAAGGTCATAGTAATCATTTGGTTACTTGGATTAGTTTGCTTATTCCCAAATCTAGATTTCTGGAAGTCCTTTGTGACAAATAACAGTAAATTTCGACTATTTTTTAGAGCATGCTAATGAGATTCAATTTAGTTGATTCCACTTGCATTATATCACAAGAACATGCTAGTTAATAACAAAATATACCCCATTGCATTTTCACTTGATTAGGTTAGGCATTTGATAGATTTACTAGCTCACTAGTTCTCGAATTTCTAGATTTTAGACGAGTAATTTTATGCCATTTTTTAGGATGGGTTAATAGAGGTATTTTTGAGTTATTCCACTTGAAATGGGGACCTAATACATCCTAGTCAATAACAAAAATGATCCCATCCAATTTGTATTTGATTTGGTTGGTCATTCGGTGAATTATAACTCCTTATAGCAAATTTGTTGTTTCCTGTAGTACTCTTCCAACGTGTATATACTTGCCCATATTTGCTCAAAAAGAATGGTTTTGGTCTCTTAGGGTTGAATCACGACCCCTAGGCTCTAAATAAATGATTATGGAAGACTAAAGGCCAATTAGGACTTGCCTCTTTACCCATGCAAAACATTTCAGCGATTTGGGCTGATGGACATATTTATGGATTGGATAATACAATGATGATTTTCTTGATTTCCGCATCCAATGAACTCTGTTTATGGATCTAAACTCTTTGAAATGTAATGGTTTACATTTAATTCATGATTTTTACTTTATGTAATTAGAATAAGTTTCTTTCCTTATTCTTTCTTTCTTGCAATAGGTTAAGGTTTTCATTTCGAGCATTTCATTTTCTGCAATTAGTTTAGGATTTGATTTCATTACATGCATTCCATTACATCATGACAGCAAAGGAAGGACACGTTGTATACTGCACATATATTGTCGATGCCTCTTAATTTTTTACAAACCCCGGGTTGATAATTAAAGTTGGTAGCTTTGGGAGTTGCAACATTCTTGTTGCAATAATGAAGCTCGTCACTTTTTGGCGTCGTTACCAGGGAGGTGTCAAAGTATTCATTGTTTTCTTCAATAGTTGATTCATTTCTTTTTAGTTTTTGCAAAAACAAAAAATATTTGTGTTAGGCATATTTCATTTCAAAAATAGAAAAGTGCATTGCATTAGTGTTTTCATTCAATCATAAAAACAAAAACAAAAATCTCCAATAGCAACCCACCCCCCCATTTAATCACGTGGTGCAGTAAAAGCCACATCACCAGACACTTTTGTAGGTAGAAGAAGAAGAGATGACAAATAATGTAGAAGAAATGGATGGAGATGATGACAATGAGGAAGATCCTCTCGGATTTCCCATTCAAGATATTGATGGTAGTATGCACATGAAGAACATCCCTCCATCTTTTCTTCCAAAATTTCATGGTCTAAGGTCATAGGATCCAAAAACCTTTCTCTTTGAATTTGAAATCCTTTGTAGATCTTATGGTTACTTACTAAACACTCAAAAATTGAGATTGTTTCTGGCAACATTGAAGAATGGAGCTCTTAAATGGTTCATGAGTTTATGGACTAATTCAATAAGATCACGGAGTGAGATGCAAAAGATATTTCTATAAAAATATAAAGATCGTGATCTTAAAGAAGAAATCTTTAGAATGAATCAAAAAGAAGATGAGAGCCTTGAGGATCTAATAGAGAGGTTCATGTATAATTTTAAGAGGGTAAAATTACATCATTTAGGATCTGACACACTAAAAACCCTTTTACTTAGAACAATTATGGATGAGTGGATTCATCTCCTTGATCTCATGAGTAGAGGTGATGTATACCAATTATCATCTGAAGAAATTTGTGAAACATGAAAACACATATCAAGAGGAAGGGCAAGAGTAAGTAAATCAACATCAAGATCAATAAGTCAAGCTAAACTTGGAAATTTGTTTCATGACTTTAAAACAAAAATTCTTAGCAATCTAACCAAACAAGTAGAATTGTTAAGAATGCAAGATGAAGAAAAAGAAGATGTTGATATTTGTGTTGTCCATGCAAAATCACATGATGTTAAATATTATCCATTATTACCAAGGTTGAAGGAATTTTACCAAGAGGACAATGGAGCAAATCAATCACAAAAGCAACTATGTTATGTAGCTTCAAGACGACCATGGTAGCAGAGTCAACCTAGTATGATGCAAGAGCTTAATTCACAATTTCAAGGTTATGCATATCCACCTCAAAGTAATTGCAACGCACCCTTTCCTTGGCAACATTGGCCATCTCAACACCAAAACCCACCTTAGCAACAAATTTGGAAAGGAACTTATGGGAGCCATCAACAATCTCCTCAATATCCTACATACTCAACTCCATGCTATGCCTACCATTCACCTCCACCACAACCACAACCCCAACCACATCCATCTCAAATATCCACTCCCACTCAACTATTTGTACCACTATTTCCATACCCACACAATGAAGTAACTCAGCTCACTTATCGTGATGAGGTACAATGCTTCCAAAAATCTCTTCTTGATCTCAATGGTATTCATCTCAGCTTAGGAACAACATTACAAAAAAGAGATTATCTTGATTCCATTGAAGCACAACATGCAAAAAAAAAAAGATTCAAAAGAGAAGGCCAAAGAATCATGAATTGCACTTGAAGAAGAGACATCAAAATCAGAGATTGATAAATATCCCTTATGGTTACCACCAAATGCTCCATGTATTCAATAGAACAATCAACAAAAAGAGGACGCACATACCTTCCATTAGATTTAAAATAAATTGAAATAAATTCACATCATACCTCATTGGTAGCTCGTCAATAAGGTACACTTGAAATCTTGTTTAGTTCCTTTCACGACAATTCAAACTAGCATCATGTATAAAAACATCACATCGGGTTAGCTCAAGACATAACCATCATAGCTCAAAATCATAAATCACATGTAACCATCATAAACCATAATCATAGATCACATGTAATCATCATAGACCAGAATCATAAATCATGTGCATAGTAAAACTGAAAGACAATAGTGATGCTTATCCTTCATCGATCCTTACGTTCACCTTTGTTCTTTTGTACACACACTAGATTAGTTGCCACACCCAGCAAACACCCAATGCCTTCTCCTCCATCGGGTGCACATACACATAGTGTATATCACACACATACAACACCATGCAACCCATGCACCTATACCTGACATACAACACATACACCTACACCCATTGTACATACATATACGTGCACAATGTACTTCAAAAGAAATTCATCTGCACACAACGTGAGACACCACAAAATCCATACACGTACACCTGGTATACAATACAACTCATACACCTATACAAAACACCACATAATACATGTACTTACACCTGGTGTACAACACAACAAAATACATGTACTACACAAAGTACAAAACAAGGAATACATATGTCATGATACCACGACTACACAATGCACATACATAGAACCACATGTATGCAACACCTCATGTACGACATGCACATAATACCACACATACACCAATACCATATGTACAACATGTACACAATACCACCTGTACAAAGCACCACCTGCACCATTTGTGCATAGCATCACATCTACATGGCACCACCTACACAACGCCACATGTACACTGTGCCACCTGTACAATGTGTACACAATACCACATGCACACATGTACACAATGCCACATACACAACATGTACACATCACTATCTACACACATTGCCACTTGTACAACATGTACACAACACTACATGCACAAAGCACCACTTGTACAATCATGCACACCACACCACATGTACAATAGGCATGCAACACCATATGTACATAAACTGCATATCCAACATGTACATAGCATCATCTATACATAGCACGACATATCCAACATGCGCAGAGCACCATATGCACACAAAAATGCATATATGTCATGCACACAGTACAATATGTACACATTACCGTATATCCAACATGTACATAGCACCATCTATACCCAGCACTGAATATGCAACATTCATACAACACTATTTGTACTAACACCCTGTACATAATATTACATAAACAACATGTACACACACTACATATGCACAATACTGCATGCGCACAATCATCACAGATGCAACATGTACAACATATGCACAACAATAATACCAAACATCTAAAACCACACTAGCTCTACCAAGCAACCTTGCTTCTAGTGTCCCAACATGCCTCAGCACACACTGCTTTCATTTCGCTGATGTAACCCTTGGTATAGCATGTCCATAACATAGACATAATATAACCACATAATATCAACTCATACCCACATGATATTGACCTCATATATTTGTCACAATTATTCTTCCACATGATTCCTCATAAACTAGGAACCTCCTCATGTCATTCACCTGCATGAGCAATCATTCCTCCACAAGAATGATCCCAGGAAACCTGTGAGACAGTAACATAGATACATTTATAAGAAGAGTTTCGGCGTAAATCACATATAGAAAGACCTTTGTCGACGCGTTTCGAACCAACCAGTGTGGTTCATCGTCAGGACAAGTTGAAGAACCAGATCTAGTCCAACATGTTAAATAATCTGAGCAGAGACTCCAACAGCTAAAAAATAACGGCTAATTTTTTACACTGGGACCTAGGTCAAATTTTCTTAATATTATTTTTATTATTATAATTTTATTTGGAACCAAGTTAAATTCGTCACAAATAAATGATAATTAAAGGCTACTGTTTAGTAT